>JAAMXY010004162.1:0-21441 GCA_019677205.1 Pinguiococcus pyrenoidosus
CGGACAAGGAGAGCACCGAGAGCGGCGTCCGAGGCGAGACGGGCGGCTCCGGAGACACCACTTGGTCGTCGCCGCCATCCGGCAGCAGGATCTCGCCGGTGTGGTAAAAAGTGCGGCGCGCCGACATTGTGCGGCCCTGCGAGCGCGGAAACGACGACTGCTGAAGCGCTCGGAGACGGAAAAGGCGGCCCCCCAAAAGCGCGCCAAAAGCGACTCTGCAGGGGGGACAGGGTGAAACTATGTTTCTTATCATATGTATTTTTTGAATGAATTATTTGTAATTCTCTTGAATATTTATGAAAAATTATAATGAATAATATGACAGGAGATAAAAATGTAGTGTCGTTTATGGACGCATTCATAAACTAAGGGTTACACCCCCTCGGTTCAAAATAGAAGCCACGGATCGAAAGATCGCCGCAGCGCTCAAAACAAGAGCGGTTTGCTCAAGGAATCAAAGAATCCACGAGACGATTCTGCTGTTCACCATCCAGAAGCTCCGGCCAACGCCGCATGTTTGGCGCGCCGATCAAGTCGAATTCCTCTTCCTTTCGCTTGTCCTATGCTCAAGAATCTGACGGTCTCTCCGTTGCGCCAAAGCCTAAACCCAAACTGGGCGCGAGAATCGCGCGTCGAAAGCCGAAGCGCCTTTCAACTTCACAAACATCCGAAAGAAGACGCGGCGTGTGTGACAGTTTAGGCTGAAATGGCCTCCGAAGCTCCAGAGAAAGGTGTGGAGATGCGACAGAGAAGCGAGGGAGACGAGTACGACTCAAGTGAGGCGTTCGCCTTGCGGCGGCGGTACGTGCTTTAGAGTTGTGCGAGGTTTTTTCGGCTGCGAAAGTCCCGTGCTTGACATCTGCGACTACTTGCAGTCGATTTATGGTGCACCAGAAACTGCCGCCGCCAAAGACGACTCTCGCAGCGGCGCTCATGCTAGTTTTAGGAACGGTGCGTCTGTATCTTTCGCGATTCTGGAGGATCTGAGAGCTCACGCTTCGTGAAGGTTTTACTATCGCTTGGAATTTACTCGATTGCGCATGGAGATATGAACAGAGGTCTTAGCCTCGCCGTGCTGGGAGCTCTGCGTAAGTAGGAGGCCTGGGGAACGAACAGTTGTGTGGACAAACTGACACGGGTTCCTTCGTCGCAGTCTTCATTCCCGGATCCTACGCCGCAGTGGTCATCTTCGGCACCTACAACGGCTGGCGCGGCTATGCGTACCAACAGATAGCGTCCTACGACGAGTAGGCTCGCCTACCAGAACGACACGATTTGCGTTTTCAACTGGTCGTCTTGGTCTTGGATGCTCTCGAGGCGGCGAGCACATTCGCCTCCTGCTCTTGTGGCTGTTTGCTTGATTCTGTTGTCTTGCTTGTTTGTTTGCTGGTCGGATATGTGAAGCAGGACCTGCAAGGACCTGCAAGGACCTGCATTGTGCATGGCATGCTACAAGTCCATCTTGTGACAGCGAAGCTGGAAGAGAGCGGTCCTAGTTTCCCCGTCCTCCTCCATGGTGGGGAGCGAGATCCAACCGCTCTGGGGAGCGCGTTTCCAATCCGGCCCTCCGGCCAGCGCGGCCGTCTGGTTCTGTGTGACCTCGGTGTAGACGCGACTGCTCTTGTCGCCCTTGAGCCTCAAGCGACGGCAGGCGTAGTCCAGGGCAATCAGATTTTCCCATCGCCGCTGTGGAGAGTGATTGAGGCGGTGAGATGGAAGCGAAAGACCGGAGGCGGGGCGAGGTACGAGCATACCTTGAACTCATCCGCGTCGTAGAGTTGCGGCAAAGCGTCGAACATCTTCTGGAGCCACTGCATGGACTCTCTGAAGGGTCTTGGGCAGGTGCCTGTTGGCAAGGAGGGTGAAGAAAGTTCGTCCGCAGGCCGACGTGCCTCCATGCAGAGACAACCCGCAATACCTCGATAGGCGCCGTTGCGACTTGTCCTCCTCATCGACTCCGCCAGCTCGTTGGGCACGATGGCGAAGGTGGGATCGGCATGAAGAACCAGGGCTGTCGTGTTCATGTCCACCAGAACGCGAACAGGCTGCTTCAGCACGGCGCCTCCATACTGAAACAGAAGCAGGCAGCAACCAGGTCACCACTCCCTGCCATTCGCGACCAGTCGGAGGAATCTAGAATCCCGGTACACTTGTATATAGTAGCATCTATCTCTCTTTCCTACCTTCTTGGGCAGGGCGGTGAGACCGTTGCCATAGGAACGCAGTCTCTTGAGGGCGACGCCGCCTGGCGGGTAGAGCGCCAAGCCGCCATGGACGTTCCGTAGCCAGACCGTGGACGTGCGGAAGATCTCTCGTGCCTATCGAGAATTTCGAGGGCACAATTCTCAGCATGACGGTGACGGTATCCAGGACCGAACATCTCCGTCCACGTCGTACCGTGACCATGCTGCGGCTCTCCACCAGCGGACTTCGAGGCACGCGCGTGATGTGGCGCAGGAGCGGCGACCAGTCGGAGCTGGTGTCGCTGGCGCACTTGGCCATCTCGATGGTGTTGAAGATGAAGGCGTCGGCGTCGGGTCGCTCTTCCTAGAAAGCCCAATTTCGTGTGTCAGGCACTTCATAGGCCCACGCAGAGCCTTGGAAAAGGTACCTGCAGCTCCACAAGAAGTCTCGCCACCGTCTTCTCATCATCCACCGTCATGAAGTACTCGTCACTAAGGCGTTGAGGAGGAGAGAGCGAGCCAGAGACACAAGACGATCATTGCCAACGCCAAGTGTGCGCAAGATTCTCAGATGTCCACTTCGCACCTGTCCATGGTCGCCATCCACTCGGTGCTGGAGCCGTAGCGGCGCTGGCAGACACTCTCCTGGATGTACAAGCTGCTGAATTGCCCGACGCCCGCAGAACCCGAGAAGCCGTTCTGGTTCGGAAGCCGCGGCTACGAGTGTTTCGTCAACGCCGTCAGTATGGCATTCCCCATCGTGGCTTTTACATGAAGAAGCAATGCGAAAGAACACTTGCAGACCTGACAGTTCGGAAGCGGCCAGTGGTGATACACCACAAACCCACTCTTGATGTAGGGTTCCAAGGCGTCATAGGCAGGCAACGGCGCTTCCCCGTCGGGTCTCTTCACGACATCATGAAACTCGATGTCCGATTCCCGGATGCCTGGGAAACCGAACAAAAGGTCATACGTGTAAGGTGGCTACATGCCACGGAAGGAGGAGGAAAAAGGCCCTGGCGTACCCATGGAGTTGTCGAAGATGATCATCCGGTCCACGCCGTTGAGGCGGTGATACTCCACCCACTCTCGCAGCGCCACATCGACGTTGGCCGCGCTCGGTATCAAGTTGTTCCTCTCGTCCCTGTGGCGCTCCGTCATGCAACTGTGGATGTATCGACAGCCTCGAGATCCATGTCGCCTACCTGTAGCTGTCCGTGGTGATCATGCTGCAGGTGCTGAGGTACACCTTTTGGTTGGTTGGCGCGGCGTCGGTGAGTCTCGAGAGCGATGGACTTCAGTATCGGACGACGAACAAAGTCAGTCACCTTGGGCAGCGGTGTCAACACACGCATCTCGAGGCTCTTGATGGACGTGATGTTGCCGTCCCTGGACTTGAGGTCCACGAGGAAGGTGCCGGCCTGTCCGTTCATGCCGCTATCCACCAGGAGTTTCTTAAGGACGTGCGGGCTTCTTGGTGCATCGTTTTTCAGGGGGACAAGCATACCGAGCAACTTCTGCGGTGCCGTTGGCGTTCATGAAGCACCGGATGCTTCGCACGCTGTGGCTGCTGGGCAGCGTGGGGTGGCCGAGGCACGTGCCCCATTTCACTCTGCCGTCGGACGTCACGCCGTTCTCACTCCCCTGCGCGGAGAGCTTGATCTCGTAGTTCAAGAGCGGCGCCATCAGGCTGTCTACAATGGTTGCACAGCGACGACGTTGGGGATCGAACGTGAAAGTCCGTCGCTCGCATATGCGATGACGCGGCACTCAGTACAGGCTGAGCACCACAAACCTGTATGCGCAGACTTACCTTCCGGAACAGCCGTGGCCTTGCAGTGACTCTCATCGTAGAAGACAATGTCGGCGAAGCCGCCAGCGACGTCGAAGACGGCGTCGTAGATGCTTGGCGTATGCTGCGCTTTCGTCTCATCATCCACTGGCCGCGTATCAGAAGTTCGTGGAAGATGCGGTGAGACTGGATCCATCATCCTCAAGTGCCTGTATTATCCCCGCCCGTTTCGGTGTCTCACCTCGGAAGTTGGGTTTGTAGATCCGTGTCGCCAGCACTTTGGCGTCCGACGTCGTCGTCGAGGTCGTCGTCGTCATTGCCGTTGTCACCGTCGGTGGTACGGTTTGCGCAAAGGCTTCATCCTGGGACTCAGCGACTTCGGCCTCCACTGCTTGGAAGACACTCTCCTCGGATTCTACCGCCGGCGTCTCTGCATCCTCCCCGGCGACCTCCTGCACAATTGGTTCCTCCAGCAAGGCCAGCGCTTCCTGGGCCAAGGCCACTTTGGCGCGGTGCTCATCGTGGAGGACCTCCAGCGGCTTCATCATGTACTTGGGAGCCTGGCTCTTGCGCGCCGGCCCGGCCAGCAGGACGTCGGGCACCTCGGGTATCACCTCAAAGTCCTCGGCGAATGGCTGTAGTACGCGCTCTGGTGGCGGCGGCGGCGGAGGCGGCGGCGGGGGAGGCTGGACACCGTGTGGCTCAGAGTCTGCCTCGGCTGCTGCTTCTAGAGCAGGCGCCGGCGCTGCTTGGATCGGCTCGAGTTGCTCTTGCGCTTCTGTGGGCTGGCTCTGGAAACCTGGCTCGGCTACAAACCCGGATCGTTGCTCTTGAAGCTCTGGCTGAGGCGGGAGTAGCGGCCGCGGTTGCGCTTCAGGAAAGTCTTGTGGTTGAGATTGAGATTGATGTTGAGGTTGACGCTGAGGCTGAGGTTGGGTTTCAATGGGCCGAGGCTGAGGCTGAAGCTCTGTCTGCTGCGGCTGGTGCTCCGGCTGCTGCGCCTGCCGTTGAAGCGCCGAGTCACGCTCAGTGCCGTGCTCGGCTCGAGGCCCGGGAGGTTCTAGGTGAGCTGGCGGAGATGCTTCCTGTGGTTGAACCCCTAGCTCTTGTTGCTCTGATGTCGACTCCAAGTCCGACACCACGTGAGCCTGGCCATGAGGCACAGGATCTTCCTGTTCTTCTTGGTGTTGGTTCTGCTTCGGCTTCTGCGGCGGCGGTGGCGGAGGAGATGGCGGACGCGCAGCCTCCTTATCTGGCTCTCCCGCAGAATCCTTCACCAAAGCACCTCCATTCAGTGCCTCCGCTTCCTCCGCCGTCTGCTCCATCGCGTCCTCCACTTCCGCCGCCAAAGGGTCAAGGTCCAGTGGTGCGTATTGCGAGCGTTTCCAGTCGATCTTTGGCGGCGGTGTCTCGCCGGAGAAGTCCACCTGTGATCGGTGATGGCCTCCAAAGCCTCCAACGGCCGCTCCGAAGCCGTACCAAGCTGGCGCGTTGGTGTACCTGTGCGGCACCGCGCCCTGCTGTACGAAGAGGCCGTGGAACTCCGTGGCCAGGAGGATCAGGAGGCACACTGCCGACGCCACGACTGGAAAGTACAAAGGCCTCAAGAAGCGGCGGTAGACAGAGGCGCGAGGCCGCTGTCGGTCTCGCGGAGTTCGCATGCTTCTCGGTACCTCGGATGAGGCTCTAGCGGCGTCGCTCAAACTTCAGGGCCGACGGCAGAAGGATATCGGAGATTCCATGCGATCACACGTCCGATCTTGTGATCCAAGAAGCTGTGCTACGCATCGAGAAGCAGAAGAACAGTGACGTAGACCAATGGCGCCGCACTAAATCGGTTGCGGATCGGTGCGGCAATTGTGAGAGCCAGTATTGCGTGGGGCCGGAGGAGGACCACATGACAGCAATTTATGCTGTACCTGCCTTCCCTTCTAGCGCGCCGCGTGATAAGGCACTTTTGCGTCGCTCCGATTCGTCCGGGAACTCTACATCGCGTGTTCCGCAACCTTCCACCGCTGTAGCACAACTTCGCTTCTCGCAAGTCCGTGGAATCCTTTGCGTCTCAGCGCCTCTCTCTCTCTCATCCACGCTTCCAAGCTTGGGGGACTCCGTAGCTTTTGTCTGTTTTGTCGTTCTCAGCTTCCCCCGTGAAAAATGCGCTGCTAAGCAGCAGACGCAACTGCAACACTCGATGCGCCCTGTGAAAAGCCGAGTCAGTCCCTCGAGAGGCGCCGCAGCTCCCGCTACTGTGCAGCTCCCAAGCATGGCAGAGTCGGCGCCAAATTTATCTCGCGACTCGGCGTTGCAAATGCGACGGCGCCCGACTCGCCGAGGCGGCCTGGAGGACGGCATCCCGAGCGACGCAGATGGTAGCGGCAAGAGAGGCCTCGACAGAGACGATTCGTCTGTGATCCACCGACTTCGACTGCCGCTCTTTGCGGTGGCGCTGTGCTGCCTGGGGATCCTGCACTGGCGCTCAGGCGGCCAGCAGGATGCCGCACACTATGACGTCCATGGCATCTTGAACACGCATCCGGATGTGGTGGCGACGCGCATCCTTCGGCCCACTTTCAGAGGTAAAGCAAGGCTGTCACAGAGGGAGAAGGGAGACGTGAGGAGGCCGCTGACTCGTTGTTCCAAGTGCTAAAGGAGAGCGCTGACAAGGCCGTGCCGTCCATCTACGACGCGGTCTACAACGTGGACGAAGGCTACGCCGACCTGGTCTTCTTCGACATGCGCCACTGCGCTTTGCCATCGGAAGTGTCCCGTAAGTGAAGGAACCATTTGGGGATGTGCACCTGGCTTTCACATTTCGAGGCTGACTGGGCGTCTCCCCATCTGTCGTTGTCTTTCGCTGCAGAGTCCAAGTATCTGATTCCTTGGCTGGACTACAAGATCCGCCTGTCGGCAAGCAATCCGGGCTTCCGCGGCTCCACCTCCTGGGGCACGTGTATCGGCCATCCCACAGCGTCGACCAACCACACGACGCGCAGCCTTCGCTGCTACTTTGACGAGGACGACGCCAGGCATCTTGTGAGGTACCTTTTGGGTGTGTGTGTGTGTGTGTGTGTGTGTGTGTGTGTGTGTGTGTGTGTGTGTGTGTGTGTGTGTGTCTGTGTGTGTGTATGAAGGGCGGGGCCTCTTAAGAGAGCTTTGCTGGGATTTAGGAGGGAACGCGCCGTGTCGCAACGCGCTGTGCTGATTGCTTCGTTTGCTGCTTAGGGCGGTGTCGCCGATCTTGGAAGACGTCAATCGAAGCCGCGACTTCACCTTCTTCGTCGACTTGCAGTCTGGCGCCGAAGGCATCGCGTCGCTGATGGACTTGGAGATTCGCGTGCCGAGGCAGTTGCCAAAGGTGTGTCATCGTCAGCTTTCTGTGTGTAGGGCAGCTTTCTTGAGGCTCTTTCTTGCAGTCTTTCTTAACGTTTCTAATTTTTTCGCTGCTCGTCAAGGTGTCCCTGAGCACGTGCAGCATCATCACAGCAGATAGTTATAGGTACGCAGGATGCTTTTGACTCTTGTTGCAAGAATGATTGGATCCTCATGGAGGCTGCGGCGCCAACTGTGTGCCAAACGCTTTCCGGTAGAGACGAGATGAATCGCCTGGTCAAGAGTCCCGACTTTAGCATCGGCCTGAAGGAGTGGGTAGAGTACTATCGGATCCAGGGCGTCGAGCGCATGGTCATCTTCGACAACACTCTTGGTGGGTGTCTTATCGCCACGGCAAGTCAGCGCCTCCTTTCTTGCATGTAACGTTGACGCTGGGTTACGGCAGGGATCGAGACCGAAGAGCTTGTCAAAGGCGACATTGACAAGGAAGGGACGCGCATCACCAGCTTGCCCGCTTATGACGTGCTTAAGCCGTACATCGACAGCGGCTTTGTTGTGTATCACCACTGGCCACTGCCGCACTGCCAGGTTTGTCTCTTGCGCTTTCTTTCAAGTGTTGCGCCGCGCGTTGACAGCCCCCCTCACGAAGTCTTGCGCTTGATGCAGGCGAGACGAAACGGGCCGTCGGGAGACAAGAGCGCGGGCTCTGGACGGCGAAGTAGCCAGTACATCCAAGAGGCCGTCTGCCTGAGGCGATATGGCCCCCGCACGCGTTGGCTGGGCATCATGGACGGGTAAGATTCCTTTTTCATGATGAGGAGAGCGACTCGTGTCCATGCAACCCAGAGCTGAACACTGCATGCGCCACCTAGGGACGAGTTCTTCATGCCAGCCGATCAAGACACGCGGATGCTGGATCTCGTAGGCCAGTTGGAGGTGCGAGCTGCAGGATCAAGCGCCACAGCTCGCGGACGTTTGAGTGTAAGCCAGCCCTCTTCTTCTTAACGACGCAGGAAAGTCGACCAGACGCCGACGTCTTCCGCTTCATGCCAGTGCACCTTGCGCGCTGCGCCAAGGAGGTGCATGGTGAATGGACGCCGCTGATGCGCCACATCACGCGTATTCCACGAGGTCCGCCGGATTTCAACCCGGGTGTGTTCAAGGTGAGATGGCGTCGTTGAAGCAAATCCGCTTCTCGCTTCACGCTTGCTTGCGCCCCCCACATGAACCTTCGTGGCCTCATGTTGCTGGGGTTGGGCGCACTCCACTACAGACCAAGGAGATCATCAGGCCAGATCGCGTGTGGAACCACCTCGTGCACTACTCGCGCGAAGCGTTTCCTCCCGCTGAATGGCCGGTGGAGAAGATGGGCCGCTACGGCAACGGCATGCGCAAGTCGCCTCCGAAGGTGATGTCGATTGTAATGTTGTTGAAGGCCGTTCACCCCCTTCTTTTCTCTCTCTCTCTCTCTCTCTCTTTCTCTCTCTCTTCCACATTTTGACCTTTTGCCCCTTTTGTCCTTCGGTACGCTCGCTCTGTCTCTCCCCTTCCGAACCACAACAACCAGATCCAAGGCATCGAGGGCTTCCACTATCCGTCGCCGAAGTTGGTCTGGGTCGACAACAACGCGACCGGCTTCTTCTTGCATCTCAAGCGCAACTTCGAGATCACCGGACGAGCGAGGCTGAAGAAGAAGTCTGCCGAAGCGAAGCAGAAGAAGAAGAGGGTCGTCTCTGGTAAGGCAGTATCCCGATCTTGCAATCCGTTATTTAGGAGCCCAGCGAGCGAGCGTGATCCGTCTCCCTTCCCCNGGCTTTCCCCCCCTAGGCACATGTCCTCGACCGTGGCCACCTTTGATGCATTGGATCGGCAAGCTGTGGGAAGAGGCGCCGGATCTTTACGACAAAGAGCCGCTCAGGGTGAGTGCAAATGGATGGTGCAGTGCGTCTTGATTCTTGCCTGCTGAGACGGACCTGAGGCGTGGGCAACGCAGGAGAGATGGGAGCAGCTGCGGAGTCAGCAAGACAAATGCCTCGCGGGGAAGTCCTTGAAGAAGGGCGAGAAGGCCGTGATCTACGCGGAGCACCACGGCGAGAAGGGCTACCAGCTCTTCGGCAACGCGGTCCAGAAGGACTCGTGGATCTCGATACGATCAAGCAGGGCGAAGGAAGGATCCCATCCCACCGTGCCTTTTCAGGTCCGCTGCGACAAGTCGGACCTTGCTTGATCCCGCTTCGCTCCACAGAACGATTGCAAGACTATGCCCACCGGAAGGCAAGAAGCGGGGTCGGGTCGACGCTAGACCAGCACAGAGACGAAGGCAAAGTCGGCTTGCGACAGAACGACGCAGTTCTTGACAACAAAGCACGTCAGCTGTCCTGACTACTCTCCTTGCTCAAGTGCCATCACCAGTGCCCTCGTGCGGCCATCTGCGCGAAGCAAACACAATCATGGACAAGACACCTCTCCAAAGCTCATTGCTCACTGCAAAAGCTTTCCCCGACTCCGCCATCACCTTCAACAGCACGGCTCTACTGGCTCATATCCGAGGGGAACGTGCCCGCCACCGACTGGCAGCAGCCGAAGGTCGGGTAGCACATGATGCCTGGAGAGTGCCGAGAGGAGCGTGTGAGCGGTTCGGTGCCGAAGTGCGGCTCTTCGGCCAGGACTTTTGCTGCAGAGCAGCCGAAGATCGCGAAGAGGGAGAGAGAGAGAGAGGGAGAAAAAAAGAAAGAGAGAAAACACTCACCGAGGAGCGCGCAGGTCATCGGCACGGTCTTCGAGCACGGGAACGAGCAGTCTCCGCCGATGCACAGGCACTGCGATGCCTCGTCTGCGCAGATGGTGTAGGGCGCCAGGCAGTAGGTGTTCGAGGAGCAGAGCGCCGGGATACAGACCGCGGACACGATGATCGCGCTGTTCTTGCGGCCGAAATCGTTGGGGTCCGTCTTCATCTGCAGACTGGCCGGCGTCTTGCAGCAGCCGACGGTGGGCGCGACGGTGCAGAAGGGCAGCAGCGTGCAGATGTGGTTGGGCACGCGCTTGTTGTGCGGACAGGCGCAGTCGGAGCCGATGCACAGACATGTCGCCAGCTGGCTGAACATGCACTGCTGCGGCGGGCAGATGAAGTAGCTGTTGTGGCAGCAGCAGCCCTCGATGAAGCGCCAGTTGCCCTTGAAGCTGGGAATGGCCATCTTGGATCAAGCTCGTTTGAAAAAAGGCGCGAAAGCTGGACACCAACGGCGACTCGTGCGCCGCCATCGGAGAGAAAGAGAAGGCTCGTGCGCGGGGAGGAGGCGATCAACAAGCGAAGAACAGCGCGTGCAGGGCGCTCCGGCCAATCAGCGGGCGGGCAAACGAAGTGTCCAAAATTTGAGGTATGGCAAGCCCAGAGTATGCGCGTGATGTGGCCGTGTTCGCACTTTCGTGCGAGTCGGGAATGTCACCGTGGCCAATGGGCTGCGTGGGCAGGTGCCAACGATGGGCCATCTTAGCAGCTGGAGAGATTTGGGGTTGCGAACATGCCACAAGTTGCAAAATCGGAATTTGGCCGATTCAATCACAAGTCAGTCTTGTTGGGGGATGGCACAGCATTAGTTGTGAAGTTTGATCGGCGTTCATGAGTGAGTCGTGCCGCGCCGACGCGACTTCAAGTAAATTGGAACTGCGGGGCCGTGGATCCCTTCCGATTGGTCGAAGGGATCCAACGGAATCTCAACGGAGTTTGGGGCGAATCTTCTTTCCGTCACGGGAGCCATCCTCCTCTGTTATTATTGTCTTTCACCCGCTCCGCTCCGTTCGGCTTCCAATTCGATGAAGGAAATGAATCCAAGAATCGCGCACACGTTCGAGGCTCTTGGCGTTTGGAGGCATTGAGGCGAACGTGTGCGGTGGAAGTCGCGACTTCCAGAACCGCCTGGCTTGGTGCAGATTCTGCATTGCGGCCTTGGGGAGCTGCAGCGCTGAGGCATTGAGGCGACCTCGGCGGTGGAAGTCGCGACTTCCAAAACCGCCTGGCTGGGTGGAGATTCCGGATTGCGGCAATGGCGAGCTGCAGGGCTCGCCACGGCCGCCAACGCGATCTCTCTTCGCGAGTCCCCAAATTTCAGAGCGGCTAAGACCCAAGATCCGGCCGACGACGCACCACGTACCTTTTCTTCACGTTCCTCCATCTTCCAATCGCAACGGTCGCTCGCCCCCACCCCCCCAAAGAGCAAGCGGGGCCCACCGCCAGACAACCCAAACGACGGCAAGAAGGAAACAAGGTTTCATTCTGGTTTCATTCTACTCCTGCCCAGTAAACTCTCTACGTGGTATCTGATACAGAATGGGCTTGGTTTTGGTGTTGGCTGCCCACACCTACCCACCGAGCTGCTGGTGAAATCCCTCCCAGCGTCGAGCGCTACACTGACCTTTAAATCCAAGGGCGCTTCTTCCCCCCTATTTCCTCCCCCTCCCCCTCGCCTCCATGACCGACACAATTTTCTTCGTCTCTCCGCCACGCTACAGCCCTCTACGGCCCAACGCCTCCCGGGAAAGCCTTGCCCACAGACGTGCAGCATCCAAACTCCGGATAGCACATGATGCCTGCAGAAGGTCCCCGAAAAGGCACACAGAAAGCAGGCGCACCAGGGGCACAGTACAAGAAGCACAAAGTCAGCGGCTGCAGACACCATGCGAAACGCTTTGGCGTCAGCTTACCGAATAGGGCCACCGTCATGGGCACCGTCTTGGAGCAAGGGAAGGAGCAATCCGAGCCCAAGCAGAAGCACTGCGAGGCCTCGTCCGCGCAGATGGTGGTGGGCATGAGGCAGTAGGTGTTCGTCGAGCACAGCACCGGAATGCAGAAGGACGTGACGAGGATCGCGTCGTTCTTGCGGCCGTAATCCGAAGAGTCCGTTTTCATCTTCAGAGCGGCCGGCGTCTTACAGCAGCCGACGGTGGGCGCGATGGTGCAGAACGGCAGCACCGTGCACACATGATTCGGCACGCTCTCGTGGTGCGGGCACGCGCAGTCCGAACCGAAGCAGCAGCAGGTCGCAAGCTGGCTGAAGAGACACTTCTGCGGCGGACAGATCAGATAGCTGTTGTGGCAGCAGCAGCCCTCGACCACGCGCCAATTCTGCTTGAACTTCGGGATCATCCTGGATTAAGGATCTTCTACAGGGCTCTTCTGCCGCCTTGAAGCGGGTGTCGGAGAGGGAACCGAGCGGGCGCTTTCTTCCGAGCGCTCTTTGGCGCGCCGAAGGATTCACAGATCCAAGCTGAGCTTCGCTCGCTGTACAACGGCGAGTGCAATCTAAAGACACTTGATGCTCCAATCCTGGGCGAGGCAATCCCGGACTAGCTCGCCTCCATTGGTGTCGAAAGATTTGAAACTGTTATCAGGATATAAATTAGAGTACGCGGATCCGCCAGATTGACAAGCAAGAGAAACGCATCCGTCTCTCTCTCTCTTTTTTCTCTCTCTCTCTCTCTCTCTCTCTCTCTCTCTCTCTCTCATCTTCAGTCTCGAACGCTCTCAGGCGCAGAGGCTCTTCTGCTTTGCTTCGCGAAACGCACAGAGAGATGTCCATCTCTCCGGAGAGCTTCCTGGAGCAGTCTGTGGCGCAATGGAGCACGCAGACGCGGCACCTGAAGCTAGCCAAGCTGGACCAGAAGCGCGTGCTCAACGAGCTTAACGAGGCGGCGGAAGCCACGAAAGGCTCCATCAAGGAGAAAATCTTCGACGCTAAGGTGCGCCTTTCTGTGGCGGATGCTGTGCTGCTCCGGACTATACTTCACCACCATCACAACGCTTCTCCGGCGGAACCCATGTCACCGTAGCTTAAGCGAAAGCACTTCAAAGCGGCGGAGAAAGAAGAGGCGGTACTGCACCAGGAAGTGCAGTCCTTGCAAAGGTGAGTGACTGCGGGTATCCACATGCAGCACTACCTCTCAGTATATTGTACAAGCGGAGAATCGCTGACGGCCCACGTTCTCTCGCAACAAACAACACGTAGGCAACTGAGGAAGTTGCAAGATGAGTTGGATCAGGAGACGGCGAGGAAGGCGACGTATGCGCACATGCTGCATCGCGTGGAAGAGACGCAGACGCATGTGGAGGATCAGTTGGCCCACAAGGAGCGCTCGTTGACCCAAACGGAATTCGACTACGAAGCGGAGATCCGCGCCAAGGAAAAAGCCACCACGAAGAAGCGCCAGTTGGCTGCACAGTGCCACGTACGTTGTCTTTTGCTCTCCAACCATCTGCTCGCTTGCTGGCGTTGCCTTCCCCCAATCCGACGACTCTGCTCTGCTCCCTTTGGGCACTGCCCAACAGGAGGAGAAAATGCAGATCCTGAAGGCCCAGCAGGAGAGGAAAGTGCTCTTGCGGAAGCTGCGGCAGACGTTCCAGAAGGCGTTGGATTTCAAGACCCATGTGGAGGAGCAGATCTACCCGCAGCCGGACGGCGAAGTGCAGTCGCGACCGCCGTCGTCCATATTCTCCGAGCATGGTGACGGCACCGTCGGCGATCTCGAGTGGCGCCACTCGGACAGCGAAGACCAGGTGCCCAACAACAAGAAATTCTTCGTCTTCAAAGACCTCTACGCGGACATCCAGAACTGGCGGCACGACGAGGCGAAGCGGCGACAGGCCGAATTCAACGCGCAGGAGATGGACATTCTCGAGCTGGCCAACGGCCGAGACATCAACGACGTCATCGCCATCTGCGACGGCCACACCAACGGCGTATACGAGGAGCTCCTTGACGAAGCAGAAGACCGGGCCAGCGATCAGGAAGACATCGAGGCCGAGGTGCAGCAGCTCCGGCGTGAGGAGAGCCAGCTCGCCGTGGTGTCCTCCACCGTGATCTCGACGGCGATGCAGCAGCGCCAGGAGAAGACCACGACCAAGATGGTGAAGCGGCGGCGGCAGAAGCTCCGGGACTTCCAGGCCCAGATCAAGCAGCGGCGCCTCGTACTCCAGGACGTCAAGGAATGCATCCACCAAGCGGCGACCCTCATGCGCGACGCCATGGAGACCGAGAACTTCAAGCTGGAGGGTCTCCCCTACAATCGGTCATCCACCTCGTGGAACGAACTGGCCACGATGCCGACAGACGAGAACGTCGTCTTCCGAATGGACCTGCTGGGGGACGTGTTGCGCACCGCGACGCAGAATCTGCTCAAGGACGGCACCGGCAAGAGCCAGACCGAGAAGTCGCTGCTCCTCATGTCCGACGAGGACGACGAGGAGGACGAAGACTGGGAGACGCTCTCCGAGGGCACGACACAGACCGACAATGGCCTTCATATCATTCTCCGACGGAAGAAGGGCCGGACGCAGAGCCAAGATCACTTGGACACCATTTCCGAGAGAAGCGAGCACAAGCAAGGGCGCGGCAAGACGCCGCGCGGCCTCACACGAGGCGGCTTCAGAATGTCCGTCGACATGGCCGCCGAGACCGTCGAGAACGCTCCGCTTGATCGCATGGCGGTGAAGGAAATCTCCACTTTGGTCAAGGCAAGGCACGTAGACTAGGCGGCTTGTCCAGTACACGATAGACGAGACCTCTACCGCCCAGTCAAGCAGACGAAAGCCAAAGCAAAAGAAGAAGCAAAAAGAGGAAGAAGAAGAAGAAGAAGAAGAAGAAGAAGAAGAAGAAGAAGAAAAAGAAGAAGAAGGGAAAACAAAAAGCAATATACGAAAACTTGTCAGGATCCGTGTCTCCACCACGCACGCGCGTCGTATCCTAACTAGTATTCCCTTCTCTTCACGTCCCACAGCGTGTGCGACGCTCTAGTTCATTCTCACCCCAGGAGATCTGATTCTGATTCTGATTCTGATTCTGATTCTGACCTGATCTCATCTCGAGCCCTACGAAGGAGGCCCACGGCTTCCGATTTCCTACTTCTTACGTACGCTGCGCGCCCTTTTCGTCTGATCTATCATCCAGCATTCTCCGCAACGATCTCTATTTGCTCGCTCGGTACCGGCGGGGGCAGTGGCAACTCGCTATCAACTGTCTTCGTGTCCTTTAGCGCTTCCTCGAGTGCAACATCCGCCGCCGATCGCTCCTCCTCCTCCCCCTCCTCGTCCTCCTCCTCGTCAGCAAAGAAGAGATTCTCCGACGTGAGTCGCGTAGCCCATGTGCCTTAAGAGTGTGCACAACAAGCGAGCATGAGTTTTGGGTCCGAAAGAGTCGGGAGCCAACCACAAGATCCAAGATGAACCCACCGCTCTTGCTACGCTCGGCTTCGTACTCGTAAAAAACGCCCGCATGAGACACGATTCGAAGCAGCAGCTTCAACCTGCGGATTGGGTTTGGGTTTGGACGCCCGTAAAGTAACGTGAGGCACGAAGCAGACTGTGTGTAGTGCGCGAGACGACAGTCTCTTACCCCACTGCGACGCCTTCCTGCAAGCGTGCCTGCTCGTTGACCAATCTACAGACCGTGCGGATTCCAGGTGGCACCGGAGGATGGATCTGCACCGCGGCACGATGCATCTCGTCCTTGGACACTTGCAACTTCAAGTCAAAGACGTGGATCGTCCCCGATGACGACGCGCACGCCAGGAATCTGTTGTGGCGCAAGGTAGAAGACCAAACGCAGAAAGAGAGCGTAAGAATGCCGTCAGACCTCCTGGCTCTTCACGGTGCGTATCCGTCCAGCATTTCTGCAGTTCTGCAACGCACCTGCCGCTGGGACTGAAGCATAGCGAGTAGATTTGCGCAGCCTGCAGCCCCCTCCGCAGCTGCGCTTGGAGCTCGCCCTCGGGCACCGAAAAGACTCGGATGACCGTCCCCGTGACGCTCGCCGAGCACAGGCGATCCCCTGCGTCACTGCAACGCTTCGTCAGCCGGTGCGGCTCCTGGAAATGCAGGGGTGCAGGACGCTGGAAAAAACAAAGCCTAGGCGTGCCCATCACTGTACCTGATCGCCAAGCACGACAGCGGCGTCTTATGCGCTATGAATTTGTGCACTGTCCGCAACCGGATCGTGTCGAACAAAAGAATCTCGCCCGTGAACGTGGTCGGCGTGGCCAGGAGGCACGGGTTCCGAGCCGATTCGCTGCTCAGCACCATCAGATGCGAATCTGCCGGACTATGCGGTCTTCTCCCTCTAGCGTCTGCCGCATTGCCAGGCTTTGCCAAGTCAAACCAAAAGAAGAGGGGGGAAAGAGAGGAACCGCGTCAGCTCAGTCCAGCTTCCGTGGCAGTCTTACAAGCTTGACCACTTTGGAGATGCCACGTACCGTGGGGGTTTCTGCGGACAGAGCGCCGGCCGCGGACTCCGCGGCGAGATCCAGCGCTCTCAAGCACTCCATGGATCGCAGGTCGAAGACGTAGACTGCTCCCGGACAAGCGGCCGCCAGACGGGAGCGGTTGAGCACCACTTTGTTCACTGCCGCTGCAAAGCTCACTTCCGTCAGGACCTACAAAACACAAAAACACACACACACAAAACACAAAAACACAACGTTAGCGCCGCATCAAACCCCCATTCGCATTCGCTGCCCTCAGACCCTCCCTTCTTTTGTGTCAAGTGTCTCCAGAGAGATGAAGATGAAACGCAACTTGGTCCGACGGTCAACCCACCTTTCTCGCGCGCAAATCGTACAACCGCAGACATCGCGGCGACAGGGCCGGCGCCTCTCCAGCGCCGACCAGACAGATGAGGCTGGAGCAGCCCAGCATCTCCGCGAGCTTCTGGCCTCCGCCTTTGGAAGAGAACGCTCTGGCGAAGGGCTGGAGGCCGTAGACGCGGAATCCGTCGCGAGTTCCGATGGCCAAACACGAGCCGTCTTGGTTAAAGCTGAATCCCAGCGCGCCGCCGCGCGGACTGGCCGCCGGTTCCGGCGCGCTCTCGAAGAGACCACCGAGCATGCTCGCGAGCTGCTGCGCGACGGAGACGGACGGACGGACGGACGCGCGCGCGCGCGGCGGGGTTCAAACCCAACGCCGGACTCGGCAGAATGTGGTGGAAGCTTGGGACGGGCCATATCAAAGCTCAATAGATATTTTGGGGCTTGTTGAAGATGCTGGAAATAACACGCGCGTGATAGAGGGCGGATGGACAAGACGACAATATTTGAAATAATTTTGAAACGAGGATCTTGGAGCCTCGAGGGAAGTTCCCGCGCTTTTTCGCGCCGCTCAGGTTCAAATTACAGGGCGCCACCGAGGCTGCAGAAGTTGCTATAGCTACCACCGCTACCGCTTCGTTGTCTTCGAGAGTTGTCCTCCGCCCTCACCAGTCAGGGCCTCTTCGGGGTCTCATAGCCATCTCACAGGGACGGCACACGAACATCAAGCGTCTATACGGGAGGCTCGGCCGGACGCAAAACCCGGAACGAGCACATCAGGTCCTTGTCGACCACCAGCATCCCACCCGCATTGTTGAACTCCCCACAATAGTTCGGCGCACTGAAGATGGTCACCAGCTCCCGATGACACTGAAACTCTGTTGGAAGAAGCAGACGAGAGCAGGTGAGCCATGGTGAGGCATGGTGAGGCATGGTGAGGCATGGTGAGCGGCCTGCGCGTCGGGACGCGGACTTCGGCCGTCTCCTACCGTATCCATCCTCCACGACTTGATGGGCCCGCACGATGAGGTCCAGGTCATGCAACTGCAGGAACTCCTCGATCACGTCGTGGCCAAACGTGTAGCTCACGCCCCGACTGGAATGCCCCCAACCACTGATCGTCGGATCCGGATCCGACCACAGGATATCACACAGGATCCCCTCATCAGGCACGTCACTGTTGGAACAACGCCCCACGTCAGAAGAAGGATGCCTTGCCAAGCTTTCGCCATCGTAGGAAGGGCCATACCTCGGTCGCGCCAGCTCACGAATCTGGCCTAGCCGCTCCTAAGAAGTGGACGCGCAACGCAACACGGGGGGTCAGAGGAGCATGCGAGGCCGACGCCTGCAGCTTTCGGTGTCTTACAAGATCCGGGCTCAGGCCGCCATGCACGCAGAAGATCTTCGACTCGATGCAGGCTGCAACCGGCATGCAGTTGAAGGCATCAGCAAACGCCTGGGAGGTCAGACATCAACATGAGCGGAGGGACAACGTCGGAGACCGCCAGCCATAACGCACCTTCCAAATCCGGATGGAGTATCGCCGCTTGCATTCATCGTAGAACCCATAGATTCTGTTCAGCGACGCGCACTCGTGGTTGCCTATTTGACGGGTGAAGGGGAGGGGCGGGGGGAGGGGAGGGAAAGAATTCCGCTTAGCACGTGGATCGGGGGCCCCCACCGAGGTCCGAAGAAGAGGTTGTTCGGTGCTCACCCCGCAGCAAGAAGAAATTCAGCGGGTACCGCAGCTTCAGCGCGAACATGAGGCACACCGTCTCGATGCCCTGCCTGCCACAAAGGGAGGAAGCGCAGAGACCGTCAGTCCTGCCCGCTGCTTACGCATGCTTTGCCTCTGGGGCCGCGCGCGTACTTTGCCCGATCCACGTAGTCGCCGAGGAACAGATAGTTGGACTCCGGCGGGAAGCCCCCAAGCTCAAACAACTCCAGCAGGTCGTGGAACTGACCGTGCACGTCGCCTGGCACGAGACATTCCGCGTGAGGCTTGCAAGTTCTGCGACGGCTTCGGCCCCAGAAGTCCCTCACCGCAGACGTTCACGGGCGCGCAGAGCTCCAGCAGCATTGGCTGGTCCATAAACACTTGTCGCGCGCCATGCGCCAGCGCCATCACCACGTCATCGGGCAGGCGCACCTGCGCCAAAATTCAAACGGCGATGGGCGGGAAAAAATCGGGCGAAAACATTCAGCGCGGCGACTCCGGGAGGTTGCATGTGCAGGAGCAGAGCGCCACCTGTGTCCCCGGGCTCTTATGCCGAGCGGCTCGCAGGACCTCGATGTGGCGGTCGAGCGCCTCGGCGGAGAGAGGCATGGCGGTGGCGGCCGCAGGCGCGGGAGTCCCAAGATGGCGGCGCCGCAAACTGCGACAGCTTTGGCAGCTGTAACTGCTGCTGGTCGGAACGCATCGCAACGCTTCGCGTGGCCAATCTGAAATGTTTAATCAAGCTTTAGCACAGGCACCGAATTGACTTCGGAGCAAATGGCGTCGAGTGCGTGGCTGGTTCGCGAGACGTGATGCAAGGAATCGTTTTATGCGCCAATGGATAGCCGACCCGGCTCCTCTGCCCTCGCGAATAGCGCCGGAGCCAACGCTGTCGGTTGCATAGGAACCAAGTGGCTTCTGCGCATCGGTCAACAAGCTTCGGCGATGACCTCTTCAACGGAATCCACACTGATAGAGCTCGTTGATTGGTGCCTTTTCAGCTGGCTGGCTTTCCTCTGCGTTCCACAGGCTTCGCAAGAACCGATGCAGCGCGGAAAAACAACCGGACGCGGCCATCGCCTCCGCGGACAGACCCAACCACCGCATCAGCTGACAGCGACAGAAACGCCCGCAGGTTTGAAAGATGTTCTGCATCCCCCCCCAATGTTCTTGCATCAGCTGCAACGCCGCAGCGCCATGTCCATCTTCGCGCAGCGCCTGGAGATCCTGCGCTCCGGCTCCACCAGCCATCGGGACACCTTGGCGCTGCTGCCACCGAGGTATGGCGCGCAGCTGGTGGCGCTGGGCGACGACGCCGGAGAGGTCTCTGTCCACAGCTTGGACAGAGCGCAGGCCACGGAGGTCTACCGCCGCCACGTGGGCGGTGGCGTGGCCGCCCTCAGCGTTGTAGAGGACTCCAGTAGGGTGTACTTTGCGAGGCGGGATGCCCTGGGCATCCTCAACTCCAGGGGCGAGATGGTGGAGCAGCTTCCTGCTTGCATTGCCGACGACATCTCGCATTTCCAGGCGGCAGCCGGGCGGTTTCACGTCGTTGGGGCCCACGTGTACAGCCGCTGCGAGGACGACGGGCGAGACGCAGGCTCCTGGCTGGCCGACGCAGAGGTGCTCAGCATGGAAGTCTGCCCGGAGCAGCACGGCAGGCACACGTCCGTTGCGCTTGCCTGTGCGGACCGAAGCCTGACCATCCTGCGCATGCCGAGCGAGGCTCACGGCCAGGCGGAGACCGCGGTCAAAAGGCGATTTGAGGATGCCGTCACCAAGGTCAGGTGCGACCAGGCGGTGCAGATGGCTTCCGGCGCGTTGGCCGCGCGGATGTACCTTGGCAACGCTCGGGGAGGCGTGGCGGAGATGAACGTCAAGGGCTCGAAGGTGGACGTGACGTCCAAGACGCCGCAGCTCGCGGGGGGAGCGGTCACGGCCATGGCCTTGGGCGACCTGGTGGGCGACGGCGTGAATGACCTGGTGGTGGCCACCGATGGCGGAGCGGTCTGCGCATTCAAGGTGTCGGCCGAGGCGGCGCTGCCGATCTTCCGCGACTCGCTGGGCGAGACGGTCGCTTCTCTCGCCGTGGGCTGCGTCAACAAGCCCGACGTGCCCGAGGTGATTGCGCACAGCTGCAGTGGCCGCGTCATGAGCTACTCGTCCGAGGCGATGGTCTTCTCCACCACGGGATCCTTCCTGAACGACGTCCAGGAGCAGACGAGCGGCGCCGCCAAGAAGCTGGGCAGGATGCAGCGAGAGCTGCGCGAGCAGCTCGAGGTGGACGTGGCCGACCTCCAGCGGCAGCTTCGGGCGCGGAAGGAGAAGCTCCGATCCAGCCAGTCGAAGCGGCGATCGGAAAGCCCGCGCGAGTCGTTCGGGTTGCTGGGCAGCGAGCTCCCGACGATGAAGACGCACATCACGATTGACAAGGACGAGAAAGCTGCTCGCCTTCGCATCGACCTGAGCGTGCCGATCAAAAGCATCATGCTGCAGCCGGACGCGGAGCTTCGGGTGGACGTCTTTGAACCCGTCGGTGGTGGGCTTCATCCAGAGAAGGGAGAGAAGGGAGAGAAGGGAGGAAGTGGAGGAAGTGGAGAAACTGGAGAAAGTGGAGAAAGTGGAGAGCCGGGGGAGCCTTCCGCCTCGGGCATCATCACGTTTTTGACGACTGGAACCAACATTTTGTATGGGCAGCTGCAGGAACCGAGTCGGAACGTGAACCTCTGCCTGCGCACCTGCGAGGGCTTCTCCGGGAGCATTGCGATCGCCGCCGTGGGTCAGGTCCGGCCGGGCAAGTCCGTGGCCGTGAAGGGTACCGTCCAGATCGCGAAGCTGTCCCTGCACCA
>JAAMXY010004165.1:0-19992 GCA_019677205.1 Pinguiococcus pyrenoidosus
CTGGCGTGCTCCCCAACATCAATGGCAGCTGCGTGAGGCCGCTGTTGCTGAATGTCAACACGCCGGAAACTCGTGGGACGATGATTGGAGCGATGACGTTCGTTGCGTAAGTCTGCTTCTTCGGCGAGCGGGTCTTCCCCGAGAGGCCATGCAGTTGGTGCTGTACCCTGCGTTGCTGAGCTTGCCCTTCTCTACAGGAACCTTGGCAGGGGATTCGGCCCTTGGATTGCAGCGACTATCATGGAGACCATGGGAGGTCGCCAAGGGGCTATGCAAGCGGTTGTGTATTCCTGGGTGGTGTGCGGAGGCTTTCTCCTTGCAATGTCGGCGACAGGTGCGTCTGTGAATGAGGGATAGCGCCGCCTGCGCAGAGCGTGCTAACTAACCGTTGCCTTCTTCGTTCCCAGTGGCCGAAGACGTCAAGAGGATGCAAGCTAGCATGAGGTCCACTGCGAATGAGATCACGGCTCCGTAAAGCGTGGCTGTGAGCGGATGTCTTGGAATGTGGGCATCCAGGGTGTCCCCTCCCATATTGAAACCTTTTTCTTTGCTCTACTTCTTGGGATCTCGCTCGGCTGGGCTTGGCTTGGCTTTCTTTGCTCTTTGACGTGGCTTCTCTTTGACGCTCGTCATTGAGGTCCTTTCTGGACAACACGGCGGCCGCTTTCGACATCAGGGTTGACTCAAATGGTTTCGAAGCTCGCGTAGCCGCGCTCTTTCCTTCTCCTGGATGGTGATCTGGAGGCGCAGGAAGGATCATCTCGCGCTGACGGACGTGGGAGCACACGTCACCTACCTGCGAATACAGGGCGCTGCCGACCATCACGATGAGAATGCCCGCGGCGTTCAATTTGGACACCGGCGTGGCAAAGATTACGGTAGCGACGACGATGAGGGTCGCCTGGAGCATCGTCCATCTTCAGACAACGAGACGGCACGCGGATCATCCGAGGCACAGCACCCTTGAAAGCACGGACCTGCTTCACATTGCTTGCGATCGCCAGCGTGAGCGCGCTGGTGGTCTTGTTCGCCATGAAGCTCGTAATGTTCAACGTGAAGGACATCAACGCGCTGAGCAGCACAACCTGAACGAGGACCAAGCTTTGCGTCAGCGCACGCTTGAGCATCCTACAGTGGTCAGTGCTGTCATTCCGCATCGAATCACCTGAAGTGCCCATCCGTCCCGAATGGCTTCCCATCTCTGCAAAAGATCCGCGATCTCTCCCGTGACCTGGGGCATTTCAACCGATCAGCCGTGGAGAAGAAGAGTTGTGCGGTCATCGGCTCAACCGCGCAGCTAGCAAAACACTCACGACAGCCGCGGCCGACAGCCACATGAAGCTCAGGGGTGCCATGCGCGAAAGGAGGTCGAAGGGGCCAAGCTTGTAGTCTCCAGTGAGCATCGACCCCGCAAAGATCGCTTTCAACGCGGCGAACAGCACGCAGAGGCAGGTCAGAAAGAACCCCAGCGCCGAGAATCTTCCGCAGCGATTAACATTGAGTTTCGGGATGCACGCAACAGTTAGCTGAGCAGTGATCACCTCAAGTCTCCAAATGTCGCCAAGACAACGCCGATCACGATGGGAATCACAGCCTGCACCTGCAAGGAGCACGCGAAGTCAGAATCCGCCTCAGGAGGAACCAAGGCCTCCGCCCGCACACCTTCTTTGCAGAGAACGACCTGTCTTGGAACACGACGGCAATGACCATGATGACCCCGGGAACGAGGCTCCGCATGACCTGACGGGCCAAACAGAAGGGCCTTTCAGAAAATGCCACCCACCCCAAGATGGGGCGGAAGCCGACACAGCTGCCGTGCCAGGCTGGGGCCGTCTTTGCAGCTTTGGACTCGGCTACACAAGCGCCATGCTTTGCCCACACGGACACACCTGGTTGAAGTTGACGCTCACGAAGTAGATGCTCTCATTTCCGATGCTGATGTTCGCCGCAAAGATGGCGCTGAACGCCAGCAAGATCGAGTGGCCTCTGTTGCCAACCTTGCAGCGATGGAATTTGCGCTCTCAGCGGATGATTGCCGCGACTTCCGCACAGCGTCGGGCACCTTCTTGGCCTCCAGCTTCATGGCAGTCATCACCAGCTGAGCGCCGATGCTGTTCACGAACATGTGGGTGGCGCTCAGCGTGTTGGGGTAGGGGAAGTCGACCGAAGAAAAGGCCGCCTTGTTCACTAGCGTGACGCCGACGTTGTTGAGAAACCACGCTGCCAACCACATCGCCTAGGGCATATCATACAAAAATTTCAGCCGGGACCGCGTCGATGGAGAAGCTGGAGAAATAATGCGCCGGGTACAGACCTGCTGCGACGTCGTGTACGCTGTGTTGTCGGTGTGCAGGGTTGCCGGCATCTTCCCGTCGGCGGCTGGCATGATTTGTGTGGAGAACGTGCAGGCGGAATCTCGCGCGCTTCCAAAGGGAGAGATTCGCTCCCTACGACCTGTGGAGTCTTCAGGCCATTAGCATTACTTGAGGGAGAGGAGCAGCGCTGAGCACCATTGGCCAAGCAAACACACGGAGAGTTTCCCAAGCTGCCCCAGCCAAGTCAAGATGCAGCACCTTGTCACTCCTCCTCCCTCCCC
The DNA here is from genome assembly GCA_019677205.1 of Pinguiococcus pyrenoidosus. NCBI lineage: Eukaryota > Pinguiophyceae > Pinguiochrysidales > Pinguiochrysidaceae > Pinguiococcus > Pinguiococcus pyrenoidosus. The sequence goes on from JAAMXY010004165.1 coordinate 2,597, forward strand.
CCACCCCCCGACACACACACATTCACTAACACACGTACCCGGCGGTCAAAGATGATGAGGACAATTGCTTCTGTGTTGGATGTGTGCACCGAAAGGAAGTGTGGATACCTAGTCGGGGAGAGACACTCCGCCTCCCGCGACGGCAACACGGCAGCCGTTCCCGACTGCGTGTTGCGATCCGGCTTTTGAATTGGGGAATTCGGTTTTGGGCATTTCGGGACAGAGCAGAAGCGCGTATGAGAAGCAAGGGATATTGGTGGGCTTCGACCTTCAGCCAGTAGAGTTGAAGCTGTGACGCATAAGGAAAGAACATACTTCATTTTGAAAGACGGAGCGTCGTCGTTCTTATCTCATGATCTTATTTTTGCCATGCCACACTTGACAAATGATTTGCACCGTTGCTTCTCGCCCTCTCCGTTCTACAGGTATCGTGGTGAGATCCCGCTCCCACGCTGCGGCGTTCCGGATTGGTCAAGGAGCGATTCACTGGCAAGACTTGCGAGACTCGACTGACTACGGGCACTCTATCCAATGAAACGATGGCCCCATGACAGGCGAGAATGGGAACAAGGGGATATTCAGACTCGGATGTTCAGCGGGATCTCTTCTACGGAGCAGACGTTTCCATAGCTGAATAAGAAGCTGTTACACTGTGAACTGATTTATCCAATGGGCATGAAGTACTTTTCATTCATATTTATTCAGATTCATCGTAGAAGCAATATTCTATTTCTTTGTGTAACTGCCCGGAGCCCAGCGATTTTCGGCCACGAGTTTCTGGCAATCACGACCAGTGTCTCCCATTGAGGACATCTTTCCAATCCTCACGCACACACAGCGACTCTCGAGATGATCATGAAGACAAGGTCGTCTTGTAAGGCCCCGGCTCGTAGAAAAGCCGACGAAAAGCGACCATGCGCGAGGCAGGGTCCTCTCTTTCCACCTTCTTTAGGACGGTAAAAATGGGGGACCGCCCGCACTGTATAGCGATCTACAGCATCTGTAGGACTTTTAGATCTTTCTTGACTACACAGAACTAATTTTGGTAGGTGTTCAGGCCAATCGACGTCTTCGCGCGACGTGTGCGCTACGATACGGGTGATATCGTGCTCGCCAACCTCTGTTTGCCGACAGACGTTGAATCGGTCCAATCAGAAATCCGAATTCGGCCCTACTAGTGAGGGTGCTCTTAGTGTCGATCGAGCAAAGATGCAGAAAGATTGCTCAGATCTCCTCAGGCAGTGATTGACAGAGAGCTATCTGACGTTGCAGACGAGAGCTTCGGAAGAAGAAGTGATCCCTTCGCAGGCTTCCATGTCTCTGATGAGGGCATTCTTGTATCAAGTCAATGATAGCAGACGGGAGTCCTCCTTGGAGAACACTGCACGAGATTCTTCGAGAGGCTCTCGTGTCTCGGAGCAAGAGATCAGGTAGAAGACAGCTCCGAGACGCGGACGAGCGCCGCTTGAAAGACCCTTTGCGGACCTGGAGAGAGAACTGGAAACTGGAGTGGTGCGTTTTTGGGAACGAATGAACGGCCGGAGAGGCGCGGTGGATAGCGAAGGGAGGCAGGCTCAAGCTGACGTGGTCAAGTTCAGCTTGGCCAAAGACTGGCGAGCCTTGGAAACCCCTGGAATGCCCCAAACGTGGCGACAAATCGCTGCGCACTTGGTTGAAGCCCTGGCAAATGAGATCCGTCCGCGCGCGGCTTTGCCAGTTATCCATTTGGGTATGCATTTTCCAATCAATTTGATTCGATCACCTGCGCGCCCCGCCTATTCCCCTATTGCACGGACGCGGCGGCACGTGTGCTTGATGTTGTTAATGGTCGCGCGTTTAGACCGGCATCTCCTTGAAGCTGAACTGCCGCTTATTTGCCTTTGGCACGGCAGCTCGCCAGACGAACAGGAAGCCAAGCAGAGGAGCAGCTCCAGTGACCCCGCCCGACTTCTGCCGCCGTAAACGTCACGACTCCGCCGCAAGCACAGGACGCCTCGCACCCAGCGCCGGCGTCGGTCATCCACTTCGCGCGCTTCGGGCGCCGAGGGACAACACGCGTGCAAGCAGCGCCTTGGGAGCGCCGCAGACCGGCGCAAATTGAGGAGCAGCGGAACAGAAGCGTGCGAGTTCTGCAGCGGCTAGAGAGGCTCGTGGACGAGCGCGCCGCAGCCCCGATGAGCAACACCACCGCGTCGCAAAAGGCCTTGGCCGCCGTCGCATTTGCCTCCGCGGCCGCAGTGCTGCTGTACGCCGTGCGCACGCGCCGGAAGCGGCGCTCCGGCCCGCCACGAATTCTGAGCTGCCCCGTTCTGTCGGCGCTGCCCGGCTATCTCAGCCGAAAGAAGCGCCGGGTGAACTCGGCGCCGGCGCCGTCCGGGGTGCCGCCCTGTGTGTCCCGAGACCTCGTGCACTTCTACCTCATCCGCCACGGACAGTCGACCTGGAACCGCGCGGGACGGATCCAAGGCCAGCTGGACCTGCCGCTGGCCCCCAAAGGAGTGGTGGAGGCCGAGCTGCTCGCCACGTCTCTGCGCGACCGCCGCATCGACGCCGTGGTCGCGAGCCCGCTCTCGCGGGCGCTCGACACCGCGAGGGCCGTCGTCAAGCGCCACGCCAACAAGAACCTCGAGGTCCATGAAGACTGGCGCTTGGCAGAACGTCACTTTGGCACTCTGCAAGGCGCCTACAAGACGGACCCGGAGTTCACCGAGTTCCTCCAGGCGCAGAAGCAGCACGCGGTCGCGGGCTTTGCGACCTACGCCGCTCCGGGAGAAGATGGCGAGAGCCTCGCCGACGTGCAGGTCCGGGCTACTTCCGCACTAGAGGACATCGCGGAGGACGAGGCCGACTTCGAGTACGTCCTCGTGTTCACCCATAGCAACCTCATCAAGGCGCTGTGCTGGGAGGTCAGCGGGCTGAGCTGGGAACGACTCGAGAAGCTCTTCCCGGTGCACAACTGCAGCAGCACCGAGATCATCTACGACCGCACCATGGGCTCGTGGTCGGTCGGCGCCATGTTCGAGCAGCTCATTCCCATCGTGAATGTGAAAGCCGCGGACCTTCCACAGCGGCCAGAGTATGTGAGGGTGGCCGTCGCCGCCAACTGAACGTCTTGCTCTTAGACGGTTGCTTTTTGGCTCCCTATTTAGCGATTTCCGCATCTTTTGGGCGGCCGCTTTCGTGGAGCGATGATACACCGTGAACACTAGATGAATACCGTAGCTGCTAGGACACTCACTTGTGAATAGTCTTGTGCGTTGGCAGTGCGAACGTGACCTCCCCCGAGAGGCCTCTGGCGCGGGCACGTCTGTGGAAAACTGTGCCCCCGCCTGCCCGAGGATTCTCAGTACTAAAGCGCACCATAGTCTTCTATCGTTGCTTGGCATGCTTGGCACCATCCACCATCCACCAGAAGGCATAGACTCTTCACTTGAACCCCCTCCTGCTCATATCGCACACTCACAGAATCGTGCCGTCTCCTGGAGATCAGGCCGGGTGGGCTCAAGCCGGGTGCGCTCAGGCCGGGTGCACAAGCAGAGGGAACGGCCCCCTCTAGCCGTCGTATCGCTCGATGACGGAGGCGTGGCCTAGTCCGCCGTCGGCGCAGGCGGCTAGCAAAGCGAATCTACCGCCCTCGCGGTGAAGACGATTTGCTGCGGTGGTCAGAAGGCGAGCGCCCGTCGCGCCAAACGGATGCCCGATCGACAGCGAGCCGCCCAGCGTGTTCAGCTTGTCCATGGGTACGTCTCCCACCCTGCAGCGCGCGGGGTGTCGTCAGTGGTTGTCGAACGAGGCAGCAAACAAGAAGAATCGCTGTGCCCGCCGTTTGACTTACTTCTCCGATCGGCCAAGATTCTCCTGCGCAAACTTGTCCGACCCCAGGGCCGTGAGGTTGCTAAGCACCTGCCCAGCGAAGGCCTCGTGGAACTCAAAGACGTCAATGTCGCTCATCGACATGCCGAGCTTGGAGAGAACTTGGTTCGTGCCGTAGGTCGGCCCAAGAAGGAGATCTTCGAAGGGATCCACCGCCACGAACGTCCAGCTGCGCAGGTACGCCTTGGGCTTGAATCCCAGCTCGAGGGCCTTCTCCTCGCTCATGATCAGAGCCGCAGACGCCCCATCGGTCAGAAAGGAGGAGTTCGCCGCCGTGTGCGTCCCGTGAGGCTTGATGAAGGCTGGTCTGCGAGAGTGACATTCATCCTCAGCGACGGCCTGCCGCTGCAAGCGGCTCGTCGCTTGCTTACGCACCTCAGGCTGGAAAGCTTCTCCAGCGTGCTGTCGCCCTTGATGCCGTTTTCTTCGCCACTGCCTGCGACCGGGACAATCTCATCGGCGTACAGGCCGTCGGCGTGGGCCGTCGCGGCATTCTTGTGGGAGCGCAAGGCGAACTCGTCCTGATCCTGCCGGCTCACGCCAAACCGCTGGGCCAGGCGGTCACTCGAGTGGCCCATGACCTCGCCGGTGGTGAAGTTCGCAATCGCCGGGGTTTCGGGAGCGAGATGCGCCAAGGAGAAGCCTTTGAGCATGTACGGGATGGCCGCCCCCGGCCCTTTCTTCATGACTTTCTGGCCCCGCAGCAGCTTCTGCCGAAGCGGCTTGGAGAAGCGGATGGGAAGATCCGAGAAGGTCTCCACGCCGCCGGCCACGACCACATCCGCCTGGCCACTCAGGATCTTCTCCGCGCTTTGGCAGATCGCCGCGTTCGCACTGATGCAAGCCTGTGTCACCGTGTGCGACGGCACGCTCTTGGGGATGCCGGCGCCCATGGCGGCCTCTCTCGCGATGTTGGACGTCCTGGGCTCCTGGATCACCGTGCCATACAAAATGTAGTCGATCAAGGCCGGGTCCAGCGCGGTCTTCGTCAGCAGGCCCTTTAGCGCCAGGCGGCCGAGATCCACCGCCATCATGTCCTTGTACACGGTGTTCGCCAGGGCGAACGGAATGCGCACTCCCTCCACCAGCACCACATTCTTCGCACCGCTGGCCGCGCTGCTGAGAAGTCGTCGACTCGCCATCGAAACCTTGTGTCGGCCGTCCAATCTGCGGCGCTCTGTTGCTGCTGTCGTCGCTGGGGAAATGGCCCACTGGACGAAGTCTCCGCACGATTTTGAAGCCCTATTTTGGATATGACAATTGGAGATGAGGTCTCATATCAGGCTTTGAGAATGTGAATAGGGCCGGATGAGCAGTTTCGAAGAATAGATTGAAATATGGTTGATGATGCGCCTTCCGCGTCCTGCGTTGAACATCCAGCATTGGACGGCGCGCTTGTCCAATCAGCAGAGCGAAGAATATTGAACATCAAGCCCTGCACATGAAATCTCGCTATTTTTACAATCTATAAAAACTGAAGAAGTGTACTTTTAAATATATTTTTTAATTCAGCAACAACACAGGCGTACAGAGCTCTTTCCCATTGTTTCCGCCGCTCAGATCCTGCTTTCGCCGGAATCTGCTGGAAACCAAAAAACCAAAAAACCAAAAAACCAAAAAACCAGAAAACCAAAAAAAAACAAAAACCCACATCGCGCCGCAGCAAAGGCGTCACCGCAGCATCCTTCCAGTAAATATACAAAGAAGCAATGCGGACGCTTCCATCGTTGGGGCACTTGACGGGAGGCATCTTCTTCGAGGAGATCGCCGATGAGGTGAGGCTCTCTGGGCGCTGTCACGGACCCCCCTTCGGTGTCGGATCCACCTGAAGCGAAGTCCGCAGGAAATCCTTCGAAGACCAGATGGCACGGAGCTCCGCTTCGTCTCTCTGCCGCAGCTGGAGGAGCCAGCGCCCAAGGAAGGCCGTCCATCCGTGCTGATAGTGCAGGTGCGCTTTCACGTGCCAGGGCCAAAGCGGATGGACAGCATTAAAGGAGTGGTCTCGGACGCCGCAGGGATGGAACGAGACGTATCTCCGCTACCTGCCTCTGGCGGAGATGCTCCACAGCAATGGATACAGCGTGTTCATGTACGACCACCGAGGTCAGGGCCTGAGCTCTCGATATCCCTGTGCGCATCGGCAGTGCTCGGTCATCGACAGCTTCTCGCAGTACGTCGAAGACCTCAAAGCGGTCACCGAGAGACTGCGGCAGCTCGAACCCAAGGGAGAGCTGCTCGTGGTGGCCCACAGCATGGGCTGTCTCGTGGCCTGTACGCTGCTGCTGGAGCAACCGGACATCTTCCAGAGGATCGTCCTCAGCTCGCCGATGTTTGCCATACGCTCGACCCATCCCACGTGGCTGGTGCACCTGATCATGACGTGCATCTCTGCCTTCGGCCTTGGGAATCGCTTCGCGCCAGATCCAGACCACCATCCCATAGACGCAAGGGGCCCGGTCAAAGAGCTGCTCACCCACGATGTAAGACGTTCGAAGGCCAGGTCGACGTACCGCACGGGCCTGCTGACGAGCTAAACCTTGCGCTCCGCCCTATTTGCAGAAAGATCGCTTGAGAGAGTTGGAAGAGGTCTGGCGCCTCGTGCCCTTCGCTCGCTGTGGCGGTGTCAGTCCGAAGTGGATCAAGGCGTGCATCGGAGCGCAGCGGCGGTTCATGAGATCCTGGAAGCGAATCTCGATTCCAGTGCTCCTGCTGCAGGCCGACGAAGACGTCTTCGTGTACAACTGTACGCAGACGTCTTTCTGGAGGGCCAATCCGAACGTGAAAAGGATCTTCTTCCCCGGAGCATACCACGAGCTCTTGAACGAAGGCCCAATCGTCCGCGGCGCCTGTGAGAAAGCCATTCGCCTCTTCCTCAAAGGCGAAGACGGAAAAGGAGACGAGCGAGACCGATTCGAAGAGCTGCCGTCTGGCCTGCCCAGATATCGATGGGGCTTCGTCCTCCATCATGTGTCACACACGACAGCTGCCGTCGGGATGCTTAGCTTCGGCTGGCTCATGTACGAGGCGGCACGAAGAGGCCCGCAGATCCTGGACGACAAAGGCGCGTGGTTGGCATCGGTGCTGACGAAAATGATCGACTCGTTGCCTGGTAGCGCTCTGAAGTGACGCTCTCCTCCAGCTGAAGCTTCAGCTGCGAAACGTATGCGCTGTCTATGCCGTGGTCTTTGAGAAACAGCCTCCCAGATCCGGAGGTGCTCAAGAGCGCTGCACCCAGAAACTGAGTGCCTAGCTTGCCTCCCATCCTTGAGAAGGTATCCTACACTCTCGGATGGCGCCTACGTATCACGCGTGCCAATGGAAGTGGCGCCACCATTCGGCACCGTTGAAGCTGCTTCACCCAAGGCGGTCCCACTCCGGTCTTGTTGTTGTCTATTTGCCAGGACTTGATATGCGTTGCTGCTAGCGCACTATTTCGGAGAATAGAATGTTTGCGACACTCAGATCAGTAGAGCTCAATACGTTGCGACCAGGATGAAGCGTGAACGAGAAGCACCTTGCATCTTCTCGAGGCTCTGAGACCCTGCTTCAAAAATGCTCGTGGACGTCGACGCCGGCCTTAGCCTGAGGAATCGCTGGGGATTAGCGCACTTTCTCAATTTCTCAGGGACCACGACCCTCTTTTTCGCACCTTTGCCTTGGCTTGCCTCCCGGTGCTCGCGCTTTGGACGGCTGTCCGTGGGAGACGCAGTGCCCATTCCCAGTGGAGCTCTTGCTGTTCACGGTCGCCGCCGCCGCACGTCGATCTCCAATTCGCCGTGCTTCCTCGGCCTGATCAGCATCCCGCGAGAGCCTCTCGGCTAGGCTCCCAGCTCCCCTTTGACGATGCGTCGTCGACAGATCCTCGGGCTTGTCCGAGCGGGAACCAGGTGCCTCGGCGCTCGGCGGCTGAGTGAAGAGCATCGTTGCAGGATCGGTCCCCTGCGACTGGGGCGTAGCAGGCCCTTGCTCACCGCCCACGTCTGTGTCTCCGATCGCCGCCGCATCAGCAGCTTGGCCATGCGGTGGTAGCGCTCCCCCCTGCGCAGGCATTCCAGACGGCTCCGAATTGAAAAATCCGGATGCGGATTCCAGATGTGGACCGAGCGCTTCTTCCTTCCGCGCACCTCGGGGCACTCTGCCAGGCGAGCGCGTGTCCACATGCAAGTCTGGGCGCTGCAAATGGCCATTTCCGGAAGTCGCCAGGAAGGCAGCCTGCTGCATGTCGTTCGAGCTTTTGGCATCGCGAGGGTAGCTTGCTCTCTTCGACACTCCTCCTCCTCCTCCGTTGCGTGGAAACAGTTCGGAGCTCGCCCCTTCGGTGAGCCAATCATCAGCCGTGATACTCCCGCTTGCGCGTCTCGGCGGACTCTTGAAGAGGCTCTCTGCATTCTGGAAACCGACGTCGAAAAGACTCTGCGTTGCCGCAGCGTTCTCCTGCGCAACGCGCACCGCGTTTCCGGGGCTGTCCTCTAAGCGCTCTCCGCTGCTACTCCCACCACTGGGACTCACGAAACCGATCGCTGCGCTTGGTGAGGTTCTCACGTCGTGCCCGGGAATTTCCGTTCCCCCAACGCGGCCAGTGGCAGGCGACGGCGCAAACGTCGTCGTTGCGGCAACGCTCGGTCCTCCGATAGCTTCCTTCGGCGAGCGGGTCCACGATGCGGGCATCGCTGAAGCGGGCGTCGCTGAAGCTGGCGTCGCTGAAGCTAGCGATGGAGATACATCCCCGGTGTACCCAGCAATGCCATGTGCAGGTGCATCTCCTTGCCCGTCTAGCATAGTCTGCGGTCCGCTTGCCTCCCCGGACGGGGGTTGCCCCATGCTGGACTCCGGCGCCGTCGGCTGCTTCGCTGCGGTCGCCGTCTCGAAGAGCGCGCTGAGGCGCGCTCTGGGTTTGGCGGAGTCACTCTTATCCTTCCTCGCCGCTTCGGCTGCGGAAGCAGCCATCATCGCGGCCGTCGAGAAGGCCACCGGAGGCGCTCCCGTTGCTCTCCCCTGCAGCGCTTGCACCTGCACGGCACAATGATTACCGAGGAGCTCCCATCGGGGCCAAGAAGCCCCCTCTCCAAAGAGCATCCGTTGCTCACCTGGTCACGCAGCCTCGCGTTCTCTGCTTTTAGATCCTCCATTTTCCCACGCATGGCCTTGAGAGACGCTAGATGCTGCTGCTCCCGCTCCCGAAGCGCGGTCGCGAGGCTCCGCTTGTCCCCGCAGAGCCGCTGCACCTTCCGCGACATTTCCAGCAGCCGCTCCTCGGCCGCATGATCCGCAGTCGCCTTCTCCACCGCTCTGCTCGCGTCCGTGGCCACGCGGGCCTCTTCCCGAACTCGCAGCTCGCGCACACCCGCGATCAACGAGGACAAGCGCTCAGAAGCCATGCTTTCATCTAGTGAGGCAATCGAGAAGCGCTGTCCCATTAACATAGCCCGCAGCAGGAAACGCCTGGGAGCGTTTCTGACAAAAGGCATGGAAAAGCACCTGACGGACCGGTCATTCTCGCACGATTCGCGCCGCTTCAACAGTTGAAATGAGCCGTTCCGCGGCGGACAAGGGTGTTGAAGCAGCCTTACTGCACGCGAGCGCAGCACTGCATCGCTTGCTGGACACAGTCCGCTTGCGAGGAATCTTGCGAGCAAGGCGATGTGGACAGAAAGGGGAGGTGCGCGCCTCGGACGGAGGCGTAAAGCGAAGATCCGCGGCGTCGGAGAGCTGAAATGGACGTTTCTGACAGCACTTTGGGCTTTTTCTTCAGAAGTTTTTGTATAATACTGATTTCAAGACTGGATATTTAGTCTTCACACTCAACGTCAAGTAGGGGGGAACATGATTTGCTGCATCTTGAAACGGCTCCGATGGTTATCTTGATGTTGGATTGGAGCTCAACTGTGACAGAGCGCTTGATTGGTTGAGGGAAAACTTCAAATTTGCTGCGGCAGCAAGAACAGGAGAGAAGGCCTCAACGCCGCGTGCCGTATACTTGCCGTCGCGCCCTCCTAGAGCCCTCTGTGCTGCTACGCAGCTTATCTGATACCTTGGCAAGCGAGCGCCAGCTTCTGCTGCCAGAAGATGCAAAGTCTCACGCGAGAAAGGTGCGGTACTCTCCCGAAGAACAATCCTGAAAAGGGCCTGGCGGCCAGTGCTCAACCGCTTGGAACCCGTTTTAGGAGCACGTCGAGGCGACGATCGGGCGTGGAGGGGCATGCGATGCCATCTGAGTTCCATCTCATGGTCACTGGGCAGGTACAGCGCTTGTGGTCGAGAGAATCCGGATGTTGATGTTCCATCCGGTCTCTGACCTACTGGATCTTGCACCGATGGTAGATCCGCTCTGGAGACTTCGATGGCGCCGACAACCTGTACTGCCGATACACCATTGTCTTTGGTCACGACTGGACGATCTGCCATGGGCCTGACACGGGGCTGTCCCAGATCGCACGGCGCGGCGGCGGACCCGATACCAGCCTCATCTGGAACTTCCCCATCGACATCACATTCCGGTCGACGAATCCATTCGGCTGGCCCCGCATCGCCATAAGCGTCTACGGGGTCGACGGTCTGGGACGCGACGTCATCAAGGGATACGGATCGGTGGTGATCCCGCCTTGCCCCGGGAAGTATGAGAGAGTGGTGCACATGTACGCGCCGGTTTCGAGCTCGCTGGTACAGCAGATCCTCGCATGGATTGGAGGCACACCGCCGGAGTTCTTCGACTCATCCTTCACCGCGCAAGCTTTGGGAAGGGACGTGACCCGAGTGCGGTCCTGTGGCACCGTGCGAGTGACGCTAAACGTGCTGCCACGGGGACTTGCCGCCTTCGGCTACAGCTACGGAGACAAGCGTGAAAGTCACGCAGGCCCTTCCGAAAGACTTGCAAGCTACTTGGGCGGCCTGGGCAACTCCAGAGACTCGAGGATCGGCGGGGAAGGGAAGACGGCGCACGGTAGCACCATCCGGAGTGAGCCCCCTTACTAGTTGAGCAACAACTTTGGCCAATCTCATCTCATTCCTCATTCCTCATTCCTCATTCCTCATTCCTCATTCCTCGATCTCGCTCAGGTCGGGCAGCTTCATAAAGCTGGCGACGGAACGAAGATCGCACAGCCTTCCTTCAACGGCTTGGAGGACATTCTCCTCGGAGGGGCTGAACCAATCACGATCCATTCGAGGTCTTCTTCCAAGAGTGCTCCAACCACAACCGCATCTGGTGAATCGCGACGCATCTCTCATCGAAAGCTTCATCGTCCGCACCAGGAAATCGCGCCAAGGGACTCCGAGGACTGTACAGTCTGCGGTGAGACATTCTCCGGCTCTCTGTCTTTGTCTTCTTCTGTAGGAAGCTATCGTCCCTGTCGAAAGTCGCTTGCAAATAGTGCAACAAGGATCCATCCGCATACAGGTCCTCCGCTGTAGTGTCGATCCCTTCCTCCTTCTTTTCCGAGGGGACAACGTCGAAGCCGCAGCCGCTCCTTGACGCTCCGTATCCCTTGGGACCGGACGACTTGCCGCGACTCCGCTTGCTAGCCTTGCGACTGCCACGGATCTTGTGATGCGCAACTCTGAGCTGTAGCACAGATGACCGAGCAGCTCGAAGGAAGCCAAAGAGGGGCGGATCTTCGTCGCGGGAAACCAAGCTGAGGCCATCTTGCACGCTCTCGTCCCCTTGCTGGGTCCCCTCGACATACACCACAGTGCATGCATGGAGATCAAAATCAGAGCTGCCTTCTCCATCCTGCGGCAAAATTTCGCTCTCGGCACTGACGGCGTTCTGTCGAATGTATGTCGCGCAGTGGCGTTTCGGCATGCCGCCGGACTTTCCTCCGTTCCCAAAGATATAGAGTGACGCGGTGTCATCATCCCTGTTGTGGTTGCTCACGGACTTGAGCAAAGCGATCTTCATCGTGGACCAGGGGACTTCCATGTGCCACTCATCCGGGGAGACGCTCGTTTTGTCGAGCGCTTCCCAAAGGATCTGTGGCCTGCAGATCCCGCCACCATTCCAGGAAAGCTGTCTTTGCTCCAGTCTTTGCTCCGAGCCCTTCAGGGAAAGCCAGGATGCGAGCGCTACCACGGATCGCGGCCTTTCTAGGAACTTCGCGAGGTCCTGGCGAAGATGCACTAGCAGTTCGCCAACCTCGGCTTCTTGAAGCACGCGTGGTCGGTGCGCCCCGGCCAGAGACCTGTGCTGGGCAAGCACCAGCCTCTCCACAACATGCCCGACGCTCTTCCCGAGGATTCGGATGGGCTTACTGTCCACCGGAGCCTGCTCAAAACACAGCATCCCTTTCTCCTGCACCGGCACAGTCGTCAAGCGCGGACCCGGCGCCACCTTTTGCGATGTCGAGGAAGAAGATTCGCTCTCCCGGCTTCCAGTGCGCCCGTTCATTTCGCCGTGTGCTCCTCTCTCGTCAGCTCCAAACCTCGCGAAGTTGGGCGAAGCCACCATGACACTATGCGCGTGCATGTCTCCGGCACCGGACACCGAGAGGGCGATGTACGTGATCGGTGCATGTGCGGGCAGCTCCAACGCACGCTTTTGCGCGTCCACGCGTCCTCGGTCTTCTCGAATCGTCTTCTCCAGGAGGCTTGCCGGGATGCTGCGCTCGCTGACGATGGGGAGAAGCGTGGCACCTTGGACTGCGTCGATGTTGGCCGCGTCAAGTTCATGCTTTGGGTGTGCATGCACACTGCGCTCTCCCGGCGGAAGGCACGCGGTGATGAACCGAATATCTGGTGCGTGCGGAGGCCCTTGCAGATCCGGGTGGCCGATGAAGGGTGTGGTGCTGCCATCGCCGAGAAGACTACTGCTCAGTGCTCGATCAAAGGCAGCAGCACCCGTCATCCCCTTGCCGCCAGCCACGTCGAAGGCGCGCTTCGGTAGCTTGCTGAACCCAAAGATCATCAGGTGGCTTATGTGGCTACTGTATCCAAAAATGAGCTGCACTTCACGGGCCTGCAGTGCTTCCGCCCCGGCTTCGGGTGGACATGCAGCGTTCCTCATCTCATCTCCCGTGACTTGGCCAGCATTCCGCCGCTCTCCCGCAAGAGCCGCGAGACTGGGAGACGCGAACGTGAGCTCCGACACTGGCTCCGGGAGCCGACTCACAAAGGTGGCCGAGCGTACCCCTTCCTCAAAGGGGCTGTCCTCCAGTTCCTCGGCCGAGTCTTGCGCCACTTGGATAGTAAGCCCCCTGCGCAGGTACCGTCCATCGAGCATGAGCATGCAGCTGTCCAAGGAGGAGTGCACACTGCGGAAAGCGGTGCAAACCAGAAGCTTCCGTCCGCAGCTCTCCGTCGCCTCGCGTCTCGGAGCCGAGCCAGCCGCACTTGCAAAAGGTGTCTCCGACAGCCCGAAAGGGCTTGCCAGGAGGATGGGGGTGCCTCCCCGGCCGTTCTCTGTGCAAAGCGCTGAGCTCTCGCAGAGAGGAAGCATGGCCGTCACCTCCGGGTAGAAGTCGCGCGCCGCGAGACCATCAAGAGCCCCCTCCTTCAGCGACGTGGGAACCCAGGCAGGTCGTTGCTGCCTCTCTGCCGAGATGCGCCTGTCTACCAGATACACGGCATTTGGAGTACAGGCCCACAGGAGCTGCGGATGCCAGGCATGCTCCGCGCGCATCCGCAACGACGCAGGATACCAATGCCTTCGCCCCTCCGGCCCGAACGCTCCGGGTCTTGTGAGGGACCAAACTTCGCGGCACCTCTCTCCCTGCCGTTCGGTCCGGGGGAGCGCCGCATCCACGACATCCGGGCTCCACTCTATCACCCTGCCGCCCCGCGTGCAAATGAGCCACTTTCCTGCTCCCCGCATGATCTTTCTTGCCTCGGAGATGTGGCATATCAGGTCGTCCACCCAAAGGGAGCCATAGGCCTCCGGCCTCAAGTCTCCCCCGACGCGATAGGCTCTTGCCTTGCAGCCTCCACGGCTGAGGACAGAAGCAAGTGGGCAACCAACGGCATCGTCAAAGTGGTGGCCACACGCAACGACTTGATCTATGCGAGTCGGCATGGAAATGGACGCCTTGCTTTGATCTCTCGACGGCGCAATCGTCTGCTTTGCCATCTCTTGAGCCGTCAGGAGCCGCAGCTCGCTCAGCGCCGCTCCGGTCGCGAACGCCACAAGCTGCTGATCCTTCAGCGGAGCCGCGCTGAGGAGGTTTCCGCGCTGCTGGGCGGCTTGATAGTGTGCCGCCACAGCATGCTCGGAAGCCGTCTCGACTTCTCCGCGCAGAAGCGCGGTCGGCAAGCCGAAGACCTGCTTCTCCTTCAGGCAGTCTGCCGCACTCTCCACCTTCAACTTGCTCGGGTGGCAGTCCCAGAGCGCGGCCGAGGAGAACGGCGCCACGGGGTCTCGGAGAGCGCCGTACGCCTCCGCATTGCGCCACAGAAGCGCCGGTCCTCCGAGCATGTGTACCTTGCAGAGCTCGTCTCTCTGCATTTCTGGACGGGAGCGCCGGAACTTCGGGACTCATTCCGCCGACTTTCAAAACGTCTCGCAAAGATATTTTTGGCGGGAAATCTCTGTGGTTTAGCTACCGTTCCCGTTGTGAAACGACTTCCTAGGGATATCTGCCTGAAATTCAGCATCACTATGAGCGACCGTTACAGCACCTGAAGAGTCTCTCCCTTTTTCTCCTCAGCGCCGCATTTGGTTGCGACTTTGGGGGCTTCGAACATGTGGAGTCGCGTGCGCCTGACGCTCCGGCGCACCTTCCGAGGTGCTCGCGTGGTCGCGCTCGGGGCGCTGGTGTACTCGGCGGGCTACAGCGCCGGCACGAGCAGCTTCGGCGCGGATCCGGAGCGTTTCCGCGAGATGGCCTTGGAGGACACTCTGCTCCGTCTGGGCAGCCCGCGCATCCTGCCGAAGTCGACGCGCTTCCACCAGACTGCGGACAAGGTTCTCGAGAAGATCCTGGCGGCGGCGGAAGAGCATCTGCGGGCGCAGGTGGAGAAAGGACTGGTGGCCGAAGAGGAGCTGGAGCGGCTGCTCAAGCCGCTGCGCCGGCCTTGGGAGATTGTGGTGGTGGAGCATCCTCTGCCAAATGCCTTTGTGAACCCTCTGCTGCCGGACAAGCTCTTTGTGCATTCCGGTGAGCCAGCTGCCCAGCATGAAACGGCGGAGCGGCGGGGATGCTGAGTCCTGACGACGCCGTAGGCCTCCTGCGGCATGGGAGGGGAGAGGCGGCAGTCGCTCTGGGTATTGCCTCCGAGCTCCTTACCAGTGTCATGAACAGGTGGGCTCTTTCGCTCCTCCTGACTGTGGGCTTCTGCGGCCACTCACGTGCCCTCTGTCCCTTGTCTGGCGCAGCGATCCGCATCGAAACATGCGCATGAGCGCCTACGCCGCGACCGGCCAGATGGTGGTTTTGGCAATGTTGGATCCCACAGGTGTCGTGACGCGTATGCTCTCGCGCGAGAAGTGCAACGCCAGGCGTGTGGCCTCACCCTTCCTGGCGCTGTAGGCCTGCTCACTCTCTCGGCGGAAGCCATCATGCTGCTGCTGCACGAATACGGCCCGCCACTTCCAGTGCTGTTTCGAAAGCTGAACCTCCACAAGGTACACAGTCTGCACAAGTACGGCCCCTCCCCCCCGGGGAGGATCCGAACCTGCCCCTTGGCTAGTCTCGCTAAGCACGCATCGCCAGGATCCGGGCACTGGCTTCGAGGTGGACGCGGACGGCTTGAAGATTGTGGCGCGAGCTGGGTATCCGCCGGCTGCTGCGCTTCGCTTCTTGGAGCTTCTGCAAGACGTCGAGAACCTTCAGGTGGATCATCGACACAACGAAGCCACGGAGAAGAAGGCCGAAGTGAAGAGCGGAAAGAGGGAAGAGTTCTCCAGCTCGTCGTATCTTCCATCGGTGATCAACCAGTTCGAGGACACCGGAACCTCCCGCAGGACCTACTGGCAATGGTTTCAGAGGCCTGCTCCGACTGGGGATCGCCTCGAGGCCCTTCGCGAGCTTGCGGAACCCGACGGAGGAGCTACCGCGCTCTATCTGGGCGCCATGGAGAAGAAGAGGCAGAGAGAACGGGAGGCTAAGACGAAGGGGCGGGAGCAGAGTCGGCCAGCTGAGCCCCTTCGGCTGCCGGTGGTCTCGTCTATCTTGGAAGGACTTGGCAACGTCGGCAGGAGGGCCTCAGACATGATGCAGCCGTCGATCCCGGCAGTGGACTCCGGGACGTCGCAGGCAGAGGTTGTGGGCTGGTCGGCTGCCCTCCTCCTGGTCTTCGCGGCTGCCGAGGCTTTCAACAGGAAATGATGCCCCTCCGTTTGTCAGCATGTAGTTAAATCTCATAGCTCATAGTGCCATGTCCCAGGAAAGTGTAAATCGCAGTTCCCTTGTCGGCATGACCGCCGGCACTTCTCTCGCATCGTCTCTCCGCACCACGGACGGCGAACCCAATTGCCGCACGGTGTCACTCTATCGTCGTGTGACAAAGAGAAGGGTTCAATATTGTGTAATTGGAAAGGAGGATAGTGTTCTGAATCATCCATTGTGCAGCCATTCTTCGCAGGAGTCACGCTAGACGGTTTCGGAAACATAGTTTGAATATCTGTGGCGTCTATAAGTCCATAGCATAGCTCTTGAGTCTTTCGGGCAAGCCGACAGTTTCATGTGGAACATGCGACGCCGATTTGAATCGGCGTTGCGTTGCCAGATCGTCTCACCCCGCATTCTACGGCTGGACGCAGACCGGACATAGAGGCGGTGGGCCAGGCCCGACGCCATGATCCACGCAACGCCGGTGTCTGCCTCTGCGGCAGAGCACGAGGCGGCAGCCGCAGAGGCCAAAGCCAAGGCCGGGGCAGGCTTCAAGGCCAAGATGGCGCGCTTGAAGGGACGACAGCGGCAGCACAGGAAACGAACGGCGCTGCGGAGACATCAAGATGCCTGGATGCAGGAGGAGCGGCGCTTGCGAGCTCTGGAGGCAGAGGCGTCCGATCATCTTGCCACCAAGCTTGCGTCACTGCAACGAAGCTTCGCCAGCACGACCAGGGCCACCAACTTTGCACGGATCCGGGCTCTTCCAGCAGATGAGGAGACCCGAGAAAAGGGCTCTGGCTTCGTGGAGTTTGCAGAGGCCCTGTCGCTGGAGACGGAGCTTCGGCGGGAGTTCGAGAAGGAGCAGACGCACTGGAGGAGAGCCCTGTCGCAGCTGCGGAGGATCGCTGCGGACGTACAGAAGGCAGCAAAGGCACCTGGGACAGCTACGAGCTCTAGACAAGATGCTTCGCGAGCTGCACAGGCATATGTTGCCGATCTTTTGCTCGGACTGAGGGCGAAGGCGGACGGTCAAGGGACGGAGCTGCAGCAGGCGGAAGAGCCGCTGGAACAGGAGATCCGCCAGCACCGGATCACTGCCATAAAAGAAGGTCGCGGACCTCGGGGAAAGCATGCCGCCGGGCTTGGATTAGTGGGGGGAGAGTTGCGGGAGCTCCAGGACGTGATTCGCTTGGGCAAGGACCTTGGCGCGATCTCGACCAGCAAAGTCAACAAAGCAGCCCCGGAGCACGACATCTTCAGCGG
>JAAMXY010004166.1:379-11600 GCA_019677205.1 Pinguiococcus pyrenoidosus
CTTCGGCGAACTCTGCCGCCATCTGTTATCATCAGTCTGCACCACCAAGCATGTATCAGAGGCCTTCACGTACCTTGGCCTTGCTTCATGGTGACCTCCCGGGTATCCTCGGCATCAACCTTGTTGCCCACGAGGAGTGTCTCCACGGACGGTGCCGCGTACCTCTCGATGTCACTAGACCGACGGGAGGTGTCAGGTGTTGTCTGTGACCCCCTGGAACCGTGTCTTCGCAGGGCGGCGGCCTCATTCTTCTCTTCACCACTCCCATGCGCATACAAAGTCATACACCAGGTCTGCTTGCTCACCTGAGCCAATTCTTGACGTTCTTGAAGGAGTCCATGTCGGTAACGTCGTACACAACCACGATGCCATGCGCCCCTCGATAGTATTGAGACGTGATGGTACGAAATCGTTCTTGCCCAGCGGTATCCCAAATCTGCAGCTTCACGCGCTTTCCCTCCAGGCGCAGAGTGCGGATCTTGAAGTCCACTCCAATCGTGCCGATGTACTGTGTGGGTTTTTGGGGGGAACGAGAGCAGGTTAGAACAGACCATTCCAGCCGTTCATTCTCACATGAGTCTCTCCTGCAGCCTATGTGAGCTATGGCGTATCAAAGTTGCTTCCGAAATTCGGCCTTTGAGCGCCTCCTTGCACGAGCTCGGCTCCTCACAAGCCTATGGGACAGCGCCACTAACCTCTTCGTTGTAGTTGTCCTCCGTGAAGCGCAGCATGAGGCTGCTCTTCCCCACGTTCATGTCCCCGATGAGCAGGATCTTGAACAGGTAGTCATACTCGATGCTCTCCAAGCTCGTCATGGCCCCTCTCTGCCAACGCGCGCAGAACGGCGCCGAATTCCTCTCCGCGGCTGCCCAGCTGGGGGACAGACGGACACACCGAGGAAAATCCAAAAAAGAAGGAAAGGCAGCCGGATATGGTGACAGACGGAGCGCTGCTCCGTCCGTCACATCCCCGACGCTCGTTCCGCGACGGTTCCCGAACCTGGGTCAGCTGACGCGGTCGAGGTTCGCCCGTCTTTCGCCCTCCGCGGCGCCACGTAGATCGCTGCTGCGGCCTCTGCGGTATTCGCTGTCCTGTCTGAAGCCCAAAGTCCCGCGAAGCCCGAGACTCGGGACTGGTGCCAACTTGCAAGTTTCACGGAGAAAACTCCGGTTCGCAGTGTATCGCCTGTATACTATGGACGAGAACGCGGTGGTTTCAACGACGCAGGTGCGATTTCGACGCTAATGTGGCAATGGTTTTGTCGCCAAATCCGGGAGATGTGGTGTTCGAGAAGTTTTCTGACGTACGTGTGGCTTCTCCTTGAGCAGGCGACTGCGGCGCCAGAGAAGAAGGGGCCGACTCTGGGCAAAAGCGGCAAGAAGATCTGCTGTTCGTGTCCGGAGACTCGGCGAGTTCGCGATGAGTGCGTAGTGATGAATGGCGAGAGTGCGTGCTCGGAGCTGATTGAGGCGCACAAGGTGTGCCTGCGGCACGAGGGCTTCCAAGTGTAAACGACAAGAGATCAGCTTCGGAAGGATGCTTGATGGCTTTCCGTGATGACCCGAGTCGGCTTCTCTCGCGATCTCTGTTTGACGTCTCACGCTCCTCATGAGTTGCCATCGATTCGGCCTTCTGGAACCCGCGGGCACCAGCGTCGCTGTGATGGGGAGCAACACTTCGCGGTGACCGCCACGCACGGCATACACGCACTCACGCACCGTCTACACAACCTTACACCTCGGCGCTCGGACGGAGGACTTCAGGTGATGACATCGATATCTACTTTGTATCTCAGTGTGGCATGGTCTCTGCCTCCAAAATCGCTTGCGAAGGAGCTTCGCACAATGAACAGACGCTTTCAGACAGGCAGCGGGACTAGCACACAAGACATTCAGGGTTCCCGCAAATTGCTGGGTCAAGCGACACCGTCCACGATGAGCAGGGCACTTCCTCTCTTCCTCTACCAGTTGGGGGGCTCTGCGGCCCGACTGGGGCCTAGCGCTGCGCAGGGCTCACCATGAGGGAGTCGAAGTCTTCGTCCTCGTCGATGAACGCCGACGAGTAGTCTGTATCTAAGTTTGTGTACACCATGAGATCTGCGTCGCTCATGGGACCGCTGAAGGTCGGACTCATGTCCAGAGACTGCGTCGGCGTATATGATACGCCGCCCGGCGGAGACGCCATCGTTTCCTTGCGCATCGACTCCGTCTCCTTCGGCTTGTCCGAGGCTATGCTTTTCGTCGCGGAGGTCTTCGTGCTGGACACGAGCGATGACGTCGTGGCGACGCCCGATGCCGATTCGCCTCGCAAGGCGGGGCTGGAGATCCCCACGGACTTGGACGGCGTCGAAACCATCGCTTTGGTACCCGCGGCCCCGTCTAGCATTGGCACCTTGCCTCGCGACAGGCCGTCCGCTCCGAAGAAGAGGTTGGCGCTGCTCGGGTTGTTCAGCTCCTCCGTCATGATGTTCAGCGTGGTGGGCGAAAAATTCAAGCTATCCATTCCCTCGAACGTGAAGTCCTCCAGCCCCTTGTCCCCGGCGTCGGGAGACGGACCGTGGGAAGATAGGGAAGACGACGAAGACGACAGAGGCTTCGACGAGCCCGTTGTGGACGATGAGTTCAGCGGGCCGCTTCCGTGCACGGGCGTCTCGGCGCCGAGTCTTCTCGGAGGCCGTCTCCTGCTGCGGCCGTCCTTGGCGCTCGCGGCTGCCGTCTGCGGGGTCCCGTATTTTGCTGAGCCGGGCGCGGCCGCCGCCCCTCGTTGCGGCGGCGGCGGCATGAAGGACCGGCGCGGCGACTGGAACAGCGCTCCCGGCGCTGCACTGGCTGCGCCCATCGCCGGCGCTTTGGCGTGCCCCACAACCTGCGTCTCGGAGATGGACATCTTCTCGCAGCTGGAGCTCAGCTGGCGCATGAGGGCCTTCTGGGACTTGGCGTTGAGAAACTTGAAGTAGGGCAGCACAGCGATCGGGACCTCCTCGTCGTCGCCCATGTGCTCCGCGTCACCACCCTTCATGCCTGGGGTCCCGGCGCAGACGCCTTGCCTGGCGCAATTCATGGCGTTCTTGGCGATCTCGTGCGCCCTCCGGTCCGGCGTAGCCGCGCCGGCCATCATTGGGTGCTCCGGTGTGGGCGAGATGAAGGACGTGTTGGGCGTTGGCAGCAGCACCGTGTCCATCGCCTGGCGGAAGGCCTCCAGCTCCTCCTCGGTCATGGACTTGGCGGACGCCGGGTCGGTGTTGGGGCTGCCGTCGGCGTTGCTGATGTTGATCGGCGGCGGCACCAGGTACTTCGGCAGGCTGCTGAGCGACTCGTGGCGGACAAGTTGCTTGGGGCCTTTGCCCCGCTCCGCCATGCCCAGGAGCGGCTTGACCATCTTCTGCTTCTGCGAGGTCGGGAGGTGCTCGGCGGCGAGAGCGCCGTAGCGCAGGTGGCCGCTCTTGGCCCCGGCCATGCCGGACTTGGCCTCTTCCTTGACTCTGGAAGCCAGCTGCGCCGACGTCATCGAGTGGCGCGCAGCGCGGACGGCGTCGGCCAGGTCGTCCGGCAAGCCAGCGAGGTTGGTCTCCTCTCTGGCCGCCAGCATCTTGGCCAGGTTGCCGCCCTCGGCCTTGCGGTCTGCGAACCACTTCTTGCGGGCCGACGAGTTCCAGCGGTTCTTCACCATGTTCTCCGTGCGGCCGGGCAGCAGCTTGGCGATCTCGCACCAGCGGTTGCCGAAGATGTCCTGCGCCTCGAAGATGATGGTGTCTTCCTCTTCCGTCCACGGCGCCTTGGAGATGTTGGGGTCCAGGTGGTTGAACCAGCGCTCGCGGCACTGCTTGCCGATGCGGCCGGGCAGCAGCGCGGCGATGTCACTCCACTTGACCTTGCCTACGCCGTGGCGCAGCACCATGTCGCGCACGATCTCGTCCTCGGCGGCCTGCCAAGGCCCCTTGTGCAGGCCGGGCTTGAGCACCTTGTTCCAGCGGTGCAGGCACTGCACGTCGGAGCGCGTGTGGCCCAATAGCTCGGCGATTTTCTTCCAGTTCTTGGCGCCGTGCTCCTGCACGATCTGCTTGAGCTTGGCGTCCTCGTCCTTGCTCCACTTGCCGCCCTGGGACGGCTTGCGCGGCTTGAGCCGCACCCCTTTCTTCGTGCCGGCCAGCTTGGCCCGAAGCTGCAGGATACGCTTCTGCCACTCCGTCTCCTGCATGCCGGCCGGGCGCTGCATGTTGGACGCCGCCAGCGCGCCCAAGCCGGCGTGCTCGAAGTCATGGAACGCCGCCTCCGCGGCGCCGGCGGCCACGCAGCGCTTGAGACTGTACGGGTCCATTCCCGGCGCAACGCCGCCCAACCCGCTGAGCGGGCCCATGGTCTGTGCGTCGCCGATAAGAGAGAAGCCGACGCCGCCGGCACCGTGGTGGTGCAGGAGCTGTCCCGTCGCTCCGGGCCCCAAGGTAGTGCCAGCAATCATACTCGGATGTGCACCGGCGCTGCCGGCTCCGTAGGCCGCTGCTGCGAACGCGTGCTGGCTGCTGCCGTCGGCGCCTAGCAAGTTGAGCAGCTGCTTCTGTTGCTGCGCCTGACCTTGAAAATGCTGCTGATGCTGCTGATGCTGCTGATGCTGCTGATGCTGCTGCTGCTGATGCTGCTGATGCTGCTGCTGCTGCTGTTGGTGCTGCTGCTGCTGCTGATGCTGCTGCTGCTGCTGTTGTTGCTGCTGCTGCTGCTGCTGCTGCTGTTGCTGTTGCTGCTGTTGATGGTGCTGTTGCTGCTGATATGCGTGCATGGTGATGCGGTGCGTGATGCCGTAGGCACGCGCTGTCGCCGGGGAGATTCGCGAGTCAAACTTCTTGGGCGCCGAGCTCCCTTCTCTGCCGCCGCCACCGCTGCCACCGCTACCCAATGGACCTGTGATCCGCTTCTTCGCTCCGCCGACGTCCATCGCGGATGGCGCAGGCTGCGCGCAAGCTGGCCGCTGACGAAGCGCAACGCACGCGTCGAAGCACTCCGGCGGTTATCAGCCCCAGTGCACACAACTGTCAGTACGGGGGCACGACGATCTCAGCGGCGCCACACTCGGCTCCAAGGCTTTCAGTGGCGGGTGCCGGCGCTCTGGCCCCCGAGGTTCAGTATCTCACGAGCGAAAATTTCGCAAGTATAGGAGAGCGAGCTGCGTCTCAGCTGCCAAGCGGAAGCAACTCTTCGCTACGCGGAGCCGCAGAGAAAGCGGCAACGTTCGTTGCACCGCTGCGGTGGCCGCGACGGTAGCACTCGAGCTGCACGAAGCCGAGCAAGTTGGAAGATGCCGACCTGCAACTGCTCAGAAGCTGGGGCTGGAGAGCCGCTTTCTCTTGTGTCCCTCTCTCGCTCGGGCTCTCTCCGCTGTCTTTTTTGGCCAAAGCTGGCTGAAACCGGCGAGACAGCTCCCGAAAGCCTTGCTTGAACGGGGAGGGGGAGGACTTGTCAGGGCAGTCTATGGCCCATCCTGGGCAGCGTTGCGCGAGCTATGGCCAGCAGGCCCTCGCAGTCTTCGCGGCTGCGCAGCCGTAGCTGTTGCACACGGAAATACGGGACGGATGCTAGCCAGTCGCGAAGGTGGAACTAGAAAAGTGTGTAGATCTGCAGCATAAGGAAAGGCTCGAAGGCTCTGACATCGAACTAACGGTTTGCTCGGAGCCCATGGCAGAGCGGGGACAAAAACGTAGGCGGGTTCCACCTGGGAGACCCGCCGCCAGGGCTCCGTCAGCTTCAAGTTAGGCTGCCCATTGGCGCGCGCGGAAGCAAAAGGAATTCTTCTGCTGCTATGCAACGCTTCCGTCAAACAGTCAAGAACGTGCCCGGGAACGTGCAGAGGCGCGACACAGAGCGGATGAGAGAGCCCTGCGCGACTCGATCTTCGATTTCCTTCCAGAATCCTCGGCGCCCGGCGCGACACCGTTCCGCCCACGTCGGATCGAACTTGGTCGCCCAATATCGATAACTATCATAGCTTCCTCAGCCATCCTTCAGCTTCAGCTGGTCCTTCGACCCAAGCCAAGAAGGCCACGCGCCTCTTCGAAGCTCGCGAGATGGCTTCTACCGCTGACGAGGTGGCCGAGCTGGATGTGTCGACGGTGAAGACAACCGACGCGGTGGATGACGCGCTGGAGGGCGCGGACAAGATCAAGGCGGACGGCAATTCCGCCTTTCGAGCCCGGGACTTCGAGACCGCGCTGGAGCGCTACACCTTGGCCATCGCCCTGCTAGAGGAGGCCAGAGCACCGCTCGAGGCAGAGGCACCGGTGGATGCCGATGCGACGTCGGTGGATGCCGGCGCGACGCCGGAGGATGCTGGGGCGATGCCGGTGGATGCTGGGGCGATGCCGGAGAGCGAGGACGAGCGAACAGAGCGCAAGGCAGCCGAACACGCCGCGGAGGACGACCAGCTGAAGAAGAAGAACGAGGGAAAGGAAGAAGATGAGAGGCTCCCGGAGCTCAGAGAGCGCATCGCTGTTCTCTATAGCAATCGAGGCGCATGTGCGATGGCGCAGGAGGACTATGACGCCGCCGTGAGCGACTGCTCGAAAGCTCTGGAGCTCAAGCCGGCCTATCTCAAGGCCTTGCTGCGGCGCGCAGCAGCCGAGGAGAAGCTGGATAACTTGGAAGACGCGCTGCGAGACTACAAGGAGGCACTGAAGCTGGATCCGACAAATGCGGTGGCCAGGCGGAAGGTGCCAGAGCTGCAGCCGATAGTCGACCAGCGGATGGAGAAGCTCAAGGAGGAGACGCTGGGGAAATTGAAGGACCTGGGCAACTCCATTCTGGGCAATTTTGGACTGAGTTTGGACAATTTTCAGATGGATCAGCAGCCAGGCGGCGGCTACAACATTAGCTTTAAGCAGTAGTCGTCGACTGAGGACTGAAGTCTTGCTTTGCTGTCTCCTCGTACATCCTGACTTCACTACCGTGCCTGACACCGGGAAAGACCAAGGGTCGACAGGTCGACAAGCCGACAAGGCTGCGCGGAGGAGGCAAACGGCAAAGCTCCGAAGAAGCTTCGACAAGCCTTCACTTGTGCGGGCAACGAAAATCAAGAGAGAACCTTCGCCAGTTGCACCATCGGCACGAGCTTGTAGTAGTGCGAGTCGCCCTCCTGCAAGCAGCCCATGCCCTTCTCGTCGATCTCCATCAGAGAGGCCTTCAGCCCGTCATTGTCTCCTCCCACGACCAGCACCATGTCGCCTTGCTTGGGCACCACCTTCCGCAGCTGGCTTATCTGAGGGCCGAGAACGAACGAAGAGCGCCGAGATTAGGGGAACGTTTGCTGGCGAGCGAAAGAAGCGAAAGAGGAGCTGACCAAGATATCCTCCGTCGTCCCGTCGTCGAAGGCCAGGGTCACCATTTCGCCATCCACCTGTGGTTGGAACACGCCCGCACTGCTCAGCCTTTTGCCTCGCCATCGAGGGTGGAGCTGTGCTCGCATCGTTCTTACCGAGATGATGCGGCCTTCAGCACCGGTGTTGCTGTCCATGGCCAGCACGCCATTCTGAGCCCAAGCGTTTCCTGGAAGGGTTGGAGGCCATCAGCGCAGGCTTCGGTGCCCATCCTCCGGCGTCAGCTTCACATACCTTGCGCGCCATAACCAGGAGTGTAGTCGGACAACGGCGTGGCGTGCGACGGTGTGCTCATGGAGTCGGACAGAGGCGTGCTGCCTGATAAAGGAGTCGACGAGGCACTCGCGCTGCCGCTGTTCCAACCATCGTCGCTCTCGTACGTGCCTTGCGACTCGGCTTCCGACGCCGGCACCTGCCGGGCGAGAAGGCGGGGGACGACTGCATCACGCGTAGGTCAGGATCCTTCTCGCACGTGTCAGAGCATTACCTGCCAGTACGGAGTGGCAGACAGGCCACTGTCGACCGCTGGCGTAACTCCAAGACCCGCGTTGATGCCGTACGCCGGCGTCTGACCAGCGTTTACCCCAGGAGTCAGTCCGACGCCAGGGGTGGCGCCAAGAGCATCCTGTGCCGGTGCCAACAACGTTAACACTGCATGGCTCCTGCTGCGCAACCCGCAGAAGCCTTGAGCTTACTCTGCTGCTGGGCTCAGGTCGCCGATCCATGGAGCCCTTCTCATCGCCGACAACCTGCGGGCGAGCAGTGCGTGTTGGAGACGCTCACAGCAGAGAACGCATTTCCGCGACCACTCACCTTGACGTGTTTCTTATCCACCTTGACCTTCGTGTGCCGTGCATGCAGCTCCACCTTCACGGCTTGGTCGGTCTCCTCCACAACGATGCCGAGAAGGCCCTTGAGTTTGCCTTTCTTGATTTTCACGCTCTTGCCCCGCATGTCCTGCGATTTCGACTGCATTCGCCGGGAAGGCTGGGCAAGGATGTCGTTGATGCTCGCCTTCTGTCTATTGGCGCTCTGGCCGTAGAGTCGGCATTCCGCGGCTTTCGCAGTGAAAATGCCGCTGTTCTGAGTCCGGTGCTTGTCGTGGATGAACAGCTTGTTGCGGTAGATGTGCAAGATCGTGCCGCTGCGCCGCTTCTCCGGACCCTTCTGGACCTGGACCTGGTCCCCAGGGCGAAGGGCGACCCGATCCGCACCGAGGGCATGTCGTCGCTGGCTCATGTGATTCATCTTGCCGCGCAGCTCCTCGGGGCGAAACTCGCGGACGCCGTTCGTCGTGTCCAGGACGACCACTTGCTCGCGAAGCACTTGGATGATGATTCCCACCTCGTTGTGGCCGAGCGCGACGAGGTCGTTGACTTCATACCCTTGGAGGCGATTCAGTCCTTGTGCGACCTCTGGGGTGATCTTCAGCTGGGCGACGTTCACGGCCATCTCCCGGCCGTAGCTCATGTCGCTGACTATGCGGGCCACCATCTCCCCTTCCAGCACGTCGACGTCAATGACCGTGCCGGTCTCGCCGGTGTAGCGGCCGCCGATCACCTTCACGTGGTCCCCGGACTGGATGAGCTTGGCCAGCTGCTCCGGCTGAAAGGCGACGTCCATGGTGATATCCTTGTTGTCGGCCTTGACGTAGATGAGCTGCGACAGCGGGTCGATCTTGGACACCGTACCCACAAGGTTCTCAAGGTCGCCGCTGATGGCGCGCACCCGATCTCCTTTCGTGTACACTGCCACCCCAAACAGCTTCTGATCCCGCTCCTCTTCCTCGATCTCCTCCTTGTCGGCATTGAACTGAAGAAGCTCCTCGATGCGCGGCTCGATGTCCTCGTCGTCCACCTGCGTGGCCACGTTGACCTTCTTCAGCAGGAACCCATTGCTATCATAGTAGTTGTTCTCAAAGTAGTCAAAGCGCTCCTCCATGGTGAAGACTCGCACTCCCTCGAGCGTTCGTCTCTCGAGCAGGATCCGTCCCCGAGGATCCTTCTGGATCTCGGCAGCACTGAAGAGACGCTGCGGAGGCCGGCCGCTGCTCTTCTTCCGCTTCTCGATGGCGTTCAAGCCAATGAGGCTCATGTCCAGGCGCGGCACAAGCTGCACGAGCGCCTTTGCGCCGCCTTCCAGCACCTCCAAGACCTTGGCAAGGTCGCCCTTGTAGATGCCACGCTTCATGCGGATCCACCGCCCGTTTCGGAGGGGCTTCCGCGCCTTTCTCGCGACATTCAGGACCTCCGTCATCTGATTCAACGGCACCAGCTTGATCTTCCGCATGTACACATTGTTGATGCCCTCGAGAGCCGCCTTGACCTTCGGCTCGCTGCGGCCCTCGACGAAGATCAGCTCCTTGGAGCCGGTGGTCATGGCCGACTCGATGCCGAGGTCGTTGCCCAGGCGGCTCTCGGCCATGGCCTTGCTCATGAGCTGCACGACGATGTTCTTCTCCTGGCCGCGCTTGACGCCGACGAGGAAGAGCTTCGGATCCAGCGGCGTTGGCAGGAGGAACTGCTTCGCAACCTCGTTCTCCATGACCGCGTGGCCCTCCTCCTCCACCGTGTGGCGAATCCTTTGCGATGAGGCGTATCGGTCCTTCAGCCGCTGCGCGATCTCCGCCACGGAGTGGTCCTGCAGCTGGTTGGCCTCGCGAGCACGACGCCGGTCCTGCTGCTGCATGATGGCCTCGCGCTGCTTCTCTAGCTCGTCGTCCTTCCGCTCGGTGTAGCCGCCGCCCTCGTCGTCGTCGTCGTCCTCGTCCGCCATGTCGTCGTAGAAGGCAGAGCGCTCTGCCCGGCGCTTCTTCTTGCCACTGCGAGCCTCCGCGCGCTTCCGCTTGCGCGACGCCGACTCGAAGGCGTCATCTCCGTCCGCGTCCTCTTCGTCGTCCGGCAGCAGATCAGCGTCGTCGTCCCCATACTCCTCGCCCGGGTCTTCCTCGCCCAAGTCCTCGTCCTCGTTGCCCAGGATGTCATCTTCTTCGTCCTCGTAGGAGGCCATCGTCGTCAACGTGGAGCGCCGCGCCGCAAAGCGTTCGACGGGAACGGAGAGGCGCCGCTCGGCCGCTGCGAATGCTACACGAGTTGTGTAACGTCTCAGTACATCCGAAGATCTCGGCAAAATCGTGACGGATGGAAAAATGGCTGCGTACGAAGCCGATAATGAAGCATCAGGATCGATACGGACTTCATTGGGATCGGTTTGGAGGAAGCCGGCGCGCCGGCGAAAATGCAGGCGTCGCGGGTGGATGAGGCGCTTCTATTGGCGTCCTTGCCCATCCTGGGCCTCGCCTATGTGGTGCGTAGCTTGGCGGTGATTTTGGGGCTACCTCTGGGCCTCCTTCCGTGGATCAGCGGGCGTGGGGGCCAATGGCGGTCCGTGACCTGGACGGTAGAGGACTTGCGCAGCCATCCCAGGGCTCCAGAGGCCGAGAGCAGCTGCGAAGAGTTCTTGAGCGGCCTGCGCTGTGGACGAGGGGGCAATCGGCTGCCGCATGCGCACCTCAGGCTCTTTCCTGTCCACTTGAGAGGCGTCCACGAGCTGCTGCGCAGCTGGGGCCAACCTGCTTGGCTGTGCTCGGCCGGGCTTGCTCACTCCGTGTACTCCACCGAGGAGTTTCCTTGGGGGGTGTACCAGTGGAAGGAGCGCGAGAGGCTGGCGCGCGATCTCGGGGACGCTGAAGCGGAGAGACTGGTGTTTCTGTACTGCTCCGTCAGCCAGGCAGGGCTCTACGAGAAAGTTCGTCGATTGTCTCCAGGCAAGCCTCTTGGGGATCTGTTTCCCGTGAAGAACTGTCACACCGGACAGCGAGCGTATCTCCGCGCGCCCATTGCGAGCGCGCTCCTCACCGTC
>JAAMXY010004171.1:0-57610 GCA_019677205.1 Pinguiococcus pyrenoidosus
CATCTTCCGCGGGAAGGGGTGGGACGTGGACCTCATCTCCATCAGCGGAGGGGAGATCCCCATCGACGGCGTCAGTCTGCAGGGGGACGCCGTGACGGACGATGTCAAGCGCTGGCTCAAGGACCCCACGGCAAAGGTTCTGTCGACGCATTCGATCGGGTTGGACGAAGTGGCGCCAACGCCCTCTGAGTTCGTTGAGAGCTACGACGCGATCTACATGAGCGGCGGCCATGGCGCTTGCACCGACTACGTCACGAGCGGGGCTCTCAAGACATGCATTGAGGTAACAGTCTCTGAAGCCTCCGAAACACGGGACAACAGGCGTCGGTGCTGACGGCCCAGCTTCCTAGGCCATGTACGCCGCGGGAAAGATCGTTGCCGCGGACTGCCATGGACCAAGTAAGATATCCGGCGAGAAGGCGACGCCTCTTCGCACTAGTTCCCTCGCTTCAGGGCTCTGTCTAACCCGCAGCCCTCCGCATGCCAGTCTGTCTAGCGGTGTGCAACAAGGCCGACGATACTCCGCTGGTTGCCGGTCACGAGGTACGGCTCGCATGTTCGCAGGTCCTGGCGGGGCTACGACTCACACCAATGCCAGGTCACGGGCTTCACGGATTCGGAGGAGGCTGCTGTCGGCCTCACCGGCAAGGTCCCGTTCCTCATTGAAGCGAAGTTCAAGGAACAAGGCGCCAACTTCCACGGGGTGCGATCTTGATTGAGATGGACTGAACCAAGGTCCTGTTTGCTCTTCGCTCCCAAGCTGACTGTTGCTTTGCGCGCTTCAGGCCGCCGACTGGCAGTCCAACGTCGTCGTGAGCGAAAATCTGATCACCGGTCAGAACCCAGGCTCGAGCACCGCGTGCGCCAATGCGGTCGTTGAGAAGCTGACGGCGGCCTAAGGCTGCGAGCCGACGCGCTTCGGCACCAGTGTCTGGGTGTTGGCGCGTCGATGCTACACGGGGGAGGCGTTTTCATGCCTGAGATACTTGCGGCTGAACCAATTGAATTCCACGAGCTTCGTGGGAAGGCTTTCGTTACGTTGGAGGGAGGAGCCTTGCAAAAGGACTTGCTTCTCCGACAATCTCAAGCAGGCTCTCCTGATACAGCGATTTCGCAAGCTCGAGCTTGTCGTGGATGTCACCGGTGGGATGCGGAAGCTTCGCAATCTGCACTGCCTTGGGCCACGAAAACAGAAGCTTCTCGATGGCAGGCCCGTCGTCCATCTCAAACTCCAGCGACTGGAGCGGCGTTCCTCGGTACGTTCGGGCATTCTCCATGCAATGGTACAGCACAAGCTTCCCCTCCTCGACCGCGAGACGCGCGACCCCCGGCCGCACAATGCGCAAGAGTGTGAGCGGTGTGAGCGGCTCCTTCGGCGAGTCCGCAGCGCTTCGCAACGCGGCGCTCAAAGGTATCGCAGGCTGCAGGCGATCGCTGAGATACTTCAGCGAGAACTGATCTGCAGCGGGGTCGAGCATATCCAGCAGGCTCTTCGTCACGGCCTGCATGCAGGCCTGCAGCTTCATTTTGAAGGCCTTGCGGCGGTCCTCCCACTCGCCCGCCTCGCCTGTTGAAGGCCTATCGGAGTGTACAGCTCCAAAGTAGGCCAGCCAGTCGCGGGGCAGACCCTCCCGGAGGATCCGACCCGGAGCAGACGCAGCCGCAGCAGCAAGAGCCTCGGGGATGGCGAATTCGCAGAAGTCGACGAGGGCATTCTGCTGCCCCGCAGATACGGTCAAGTGGATGGACGGCTGCCCGCTCACCGTCTCCGCCTGGTGGATAAAGCCACGGGGAAAGTACAATAGATCCCCTGGCCTCAGGACAGTCTCCAGCAGAGGCTCCCCGACTTGCGAGGCCATCGCGTCCTTCGAGAAATCGGAGGATGAGAGCCGTGGAAGGTCGTCCCCGTCGCTTGGGCTGTAGACGCGCCATCGCTTCTCTCCGGACAGCTGGAGGATGAAGGCCTCGATGTCGTCGTAGTGGGGTGCGAATCCCTGATGACTTCCCGGCGTGACATACAGATTCGCGCCCACCATGCTCCCGAAGGCGTCCTCCAAGGCCGACAGGAAGCGCCAGCAGTCGTCGCTATGCTGCTGAGGGCACCGCAGGCGGACGCTACAACCCTCGCCGAAGTTGCGCCACACAAAGCTGGGGTCGACAGGGATGCCCGGAGAGTCGGCCTCGTCTGCTGCGGCATCCTTTGGTGGCTGCTTGCGGGGCTTGGGTGCAAGTGTCTTCCGAACACCGCTGCTCGAATCGAACAGCGTGACGTCCAGGTCTTTGCCATGGATCATGTAGTTTGTGTTGACCACTTCACGGACCTTCTCGACGGACGCCAGCTCTGGAAGGACCCGGGCAAAATACTCCGTGTCGCCCACCCGCTTGACGAGAAGCGGACGCCTCTCCCAGTACTCGTCGAAGAAGCTGTCGACGGCGACCGGCCCAAGCAGCCATTGCAAGATGGCTTCTGCCCTAGCTTTCGGGCAAAGCTCCCCGGGATGCGAAGCGGCTGGAACCTCTGGCACTTTCAGGTCATGCAGGCTCCCCGTGTTGCCGCCACTGCCGTCGGTATCGTCAGAATCTGGGAAGAGACTCGGGCCGCTCTGGCCGTCGGTCGCTTGCTCACGTTCATCTCGCTCGGATCCGTTTCGTGCAAGATCATCATCTTCTGCATCGTCGTCATCCTCATCAAGCGCATCGTTTGGGTGGGCATCTCCGTTTGTGTTCGCGGGCGCATCCTGAAGAAGACAAGAGGTTGCTGTGTGATGCGACAGATGCTCATCGACTCCTGCCAGCACTCCTGCAGACATCTCCGGCACCTCTTCCTCTTCGTTGGAGGTCTCCAAGAATGGCCGCAGCAGCTCTACGATGGTGTCGGATCGCAGCGCCGCTTCTGTGTCCTTGACCTCGATTGGGGCGGCCATGCCCCTCGAAGGTTCTTCCCGTTGCAGTCGCGGCTTCTTGCTGCCCTCGCGAACCACCTTGGTGCAACAACGAGACTTGTGTGACCGACGTAAATCCTCATTCCGGTCACCCGCAGCATCACAACAGTACCTCTCTTCCCTCTGGTGCAGCAGCCGCTTTTTCAGAAGTCCCCGAGTCCTGCAGGCGGGCATTCTAAGACCGAAAAAGTTGGAACGTTCTTGGAAGGCAGAAGCACCTCTTCCCGTGGACGCTTCAGCGGCGCTGCGCCTTGCTTCGCAGCTGCGTCTTTCTGCCTTTTCTTGAGCTTCTGCTTCTGCTTCCGCTTCGCAGCGCGGCTCTGGCCACTGGCCTGCATGGTCTGCAGCCCTCCCAACCTTATCGCTAAACCAAGCGACCAAGGCCAGCAAGAAGCACCGCTCTTCCTTCCGAGGGCTCTCTCGCGCTCTGGCGCCCACAAGGCCGCAGGCTCGGCCCGCGATTAAGCCAATGGAGCCGTCGATGCTCTGTGCAACGACGCTCCAGGAAGTGTGGCGCGCCTGCCCTCCGAGCGTTTTCTCCGTCTGTCACAGCCGCCTTGCTCATGCTGATGCACAGCCAAGCTACGGCCGGCAAGTCGCCCGAAGGCCTTCGGCAGCGCCGCTCGGGCGCGTCAAGTCGGCAAGATGGCCGATGCAATTGAGGTCGCCGAGCTCGAGGGAGGCCTCGTTGCCGCGGAGGTGCAGGCGGTGAGGAGGCGCCCCTGGCGGCCGCTTCTCCGGAAAAAAAATGTTCTGACTTCGCCAGAGGCCCCCCTTAGGACGGCGAGAGCTTGCTGGCGGGGGAGGAGGAGGCCGCGTCGGCGGCCGCGGAGCTGGTGCAAGACGTGGGCGAGGCCTTGAAGGAGCAGCTGAGTCAGCCGGTGGAGGAGAGCCTTGAAGAAGCTTCGACGACGCTGCCCTGGACCCTGCTCGACGATTTTTCCGAGACGCTGGCCAGCAGGGACCTGCAGGTGTTGCTGGCGCTGGGCATCCTTGCTCTGCTGCTGCTCGTGGCGATTCTGATCGCGTGGCGGTGCCTCGGCGAGCAGATCGGGGACCTGTACGCCAGCCAAAACAGCGGCAGAGCTGACGGGTCGACGAGCATGCGCAGGGCGAGGGCCGTCGCCATGCCTTCCCTGCACCTCGGCAGCAGCAAGCAAGACTGATTCAAGCTGCACAGTGATGCAGGAAGATGCAAAGAGGGGATATAAGAGTTCGAGCAGCGGAAGCAAAATACGCGCTGAAAGGAGCTGAAAGGAGCTGCTTGCCGTCCTCGAGAAGGCTGGCGTTTCAGAAGCATGCCAGGCCGCCACGTCGAAAAGGTTCAAAGCAGAAGCGGCCTCTACAATGCAAAAAAAGGGAAGAAGCGAGACAAGGGCAAGCGCTGAGGGAGGCTCACCAAGACGCCGTGGCTCCCTCCGTGCCCTGTCCGAGCTGAGAAGGGTGCAGCACGCTATGGCCGCCAAGGGCCAGGATTTTGGAACTCCTTGCGCTCGTATGAATGGATTCTTTTGGCGCCCAAGTTTCGTCTCATTTTGTTTCGTTTCGTTTCGTCTCGCTGCAGCTCAGCAAATGCATGCGAAGGTGATGGCCAAAAGGCAGAGCTGAGAAATGAACATTATCGCAGCAACGAAAAGGGTCCGTGTCTCATAAACTCCTCACGAAATCATCGTTCTTAACCTGATCGATTCGGAAACATACAGTACGTACTGTCTTCAGGCAGTAGACTCCGCTACTTCAAGCTAGTCATGCACTCCGGTACCACATGCAAGTAACAAAATGGCGTCCCATGAGACTGGCTTATCCTGCGGCGCTTGCGTCCACCGAGCCTTGAATGGGTGGGAAGTACGGTGCGGGGCTCTGTCGCTGCACCGGTTCCAGTTTCCTGCGGCCTCTGTGGAATTTCGAGTGCACAGGGCCCTTGGAGATCGCCGGAGCTCGCCGCATCACTGGTTCCTTGCTTTCACCGCGCAGCGTTGGGAGGCTGCGCAGGCTCGTTTGCGTCCGGGCGCTCGCATCGTCATCAGAATCTTTCATCATCGCCCCGTTCCGCCGACTCATGTGCCCAATGCCAATCTTACTCGCGTTCACAGTAAATCCGCCATGTCCGTCATCGGACGATCGCTTCCTGCTTTCCTCAACACGGTGGTGCCTTCCACGCCGGACGCTTCCAGAAGCGCGAGGCTTCTCGACACCAGCGTCTCCTCCGTGCACCGACGAAGATCCCTCCGTCGTGCGCCGCAATTTCTTGTGCTGCTTCTTAGCTACTCGCTCCTGCGAAAGGTGGACGAGGATAGCTCGGTGAGCCCCGGTCCGAGAGGGCGAGTTTTCGCGCAGACGCTGCTGCCTTACCGCAACACCCTGATTCCTGTCCCCCCTGAAGTATCCGCGCTGGTGGGACAGCTCCTCCCGATGGCCCAAGCTCAGTTGATCCTGCTTCTGCTCCGCCTCCCGTTGGTCGGAACGGAGCACGGGCGCGTGATGCCGATGCACCACCTCGCCTCTCGTGTCTCCGTGCATCATCCTCTGGTCAAAATTGGGCTCCAGCTGACGAGCGGCCACATTCGTGGGCGGCTCGGCAGCACTGGCACTGGCACTGGCATTGGCATTGGCAACAGCCGCCGCCGCGCCAAGAGAGGCAGAGGCTTGTTCTGCGCGATGTGCATAGCGCATGACGGGGCATTGCCGAGCTGTCGAACACAAAGGACGGTTAGCACCATGCGAAGAGGCAACACCGACAGCATCGAAGGCAACGGCAACGGCAACGGCAACGGCACCGGCACCGGCACCGGCACGCATAACCTGAAGGTCCTTACCGTTCAGGTCCTTTGTAGCGGCATAGCCGCCGCGCTGAGGCGGCGGTGTGCTTCGACCGTCGGCCTTGGGGTCGGATGGCACGGGCAGCTGCTCGAGGGGCTCTCCGTCCAGGAGGCGGCGATCCATGGCGGATAGCACCGAAAGGAACGGGTGGGCGAGCGCGTCCGTCGCAGAGATCCGCTCGGAGATGTCGTAGGTGACCATCTCCTCGATGAGCGCCTGGCACGTCCGGTCGGCGGTCGGGATGAAGCTGGCGATCCCGGCTCCCTCGGTGTGCTGAAGCTGCGCCCAGTCCACCCATCGATGGAAGAGGCTTTTCAGCCGCACGGGCGGCGAGCCGAGCACGTGGTGGATGCGGCTGATCATGTCCAGCTCCGTCTTCCCCGGGAAGAGCGGGAACAGCGCGACGGTCTCGAACATGACGCAGCCGGCCGCCCAGATATCCATCTCGGCGCCGTAGTGGCCGTCGGTGAGCAGCACTTCGGGACTGCGGTACCACCGCGTGCTGATGTACTCGGTGTACGGCGGCCGCGAGTAGATTCCCCGGCAGGAGCCGTAGTCGGCGACCTTCAGGAGATGCCCGCCGTTCTCCGTGCGGCTCAGCAGAATGTTCTCCGGTTTGATGTCTCGGTGGAAGATCGCCTTGTCGTGCATGTGCTCCAGGGCGCGCAGCAGCTGGTACATGTAAGCGGCCACATGCCTGTGACTCAGGGGCCTGCGATACCGCCGAGCCTCGATGACCTCCAGGAGCGTCGCCTCCATCAGCTCGAACACTAGCGCCAGGCGGCCCGTCGGCTTGTCGTAGAGCACCTCCTCCAGGCTGATGATGTTGGGGTGGGGCGAGAGCCGCCGCAACGCCTGAATCTCCCGCAGCTTGTTGACCTGCGCGCGCATCGCCATCGCCTCGTTAGGACTCCCGAGGCGGACATGCATCCCAGGGCCGCGAGGCCGTGGTATCGAGCCGTCCGCGACGCACCTGCGACATGTCCGTGAACTGCCGCTTCATGCACTTGATCGCGAAGCAGCGGCCGGAGGACACATTCTGGGCCTTGAACACCTCGCTGAAGGTGCCTTCGCCCTTCTTGGACATGAGGCGATACTTGCGCATGGTTGCGCTCTGGCGGAGCGGCAGAGACGATCGTGAGCGACGCGAACTTCGCTAGCCTCCGCAGCTCGTCCGTTGTAAAGGCCGAGCGCGCGCGGGCGCCGCTCCGCGCGCGCGCGCGATCTCGGCGGCCTTGTCCGACACCACGCGACGCGTGCCCACGTGGCGGCGCGGGGGACGGGAGGGTGCAACGTACCACTGCGGGTGGCCGAGCTGCCTCGGCGGAGGAAACTTCCCTTGGATGCCCGGAGTCTGCGCCCGCCTTCGCACGCGTGGAATCAGTCGTGGCGCATGCGCGCGCCGCACGAGCGGTGATCGGCCGGCGCCGTAAGGTCAACGGAAGCGCGACGCACCCCTCAGGTCGGAACTCCCGCGCTCGCGCCAAGTGTAACGAAGCTTGGCGCCAAAGCTGGCGTAGTGGTGCGAAAAGGCGGACTGGCCAACATCTGTTGAACTCCGTGTTAAAGCGTCCCACTCGAAGCATTTCCGCCCCGTTTCCGTTTCGGACCTTGCCGTAGTTGGCGTCAGCAACGCGGAACGTTAGAACGCGGCAGCCAATGACGGCCGGAGCCGGTCCTGCGCGGGTCGTCCCTGGGACCGAAATTTTCCTTTGACGGAAGAGCACAGATACAGCCAATGGAACGCCAGCGCGGTTGCCGCGAGTCCCGCATCCGCCGAGCGGATTGGTCGACGAAGGTTGCATACATGATTTCCCAGAGCGCATAATCTCATGCATCAGAATACCGCGTTACCGGGCAAGTGGACGAATGGGAAGGCCGACAACGAGTGAAGGCAAATCAGGGGCCGTGATTTCGAAATCATGTTTACGAGATCTTTCGAGAAGCCACCCTTTGGAGCAGCCGTTTCACGCCGCTGGCGAGCGCTGGATTTTCAAGATTGTCGGGTCACCGTTCACCAATGGCGAGGCGAGCCTCCTCGCGGCGAATCGCCGCTGCAAAAGGGTCGACCAATGGCGCGCCCGCTCGGCCCGAACTTTGGCCTTCGATGGACCCGAAGGGTGACACGCGCAGAGGTGATTGGCATGTCAAAAACGCAACCTTGTGGTTGTAATCCATCGAGGGCTGGGCGTTTTCGAACCTGGTGACAGCTGGCCAATCCCCGCGCGTGGGGCAGCTGCTGGGTTGCAGAATGTGCGAGCCGTTGGTCGTGGCACTCTCCAACAGGAACGGAGCGCGCCTTTTCTGACCAATCAGCCGCCGATTCTCACATTTGGCGCCACGATTTGGCAGACGCGTCATATCGTTTCGCTGATTCGGAAGTCCGCAGCACGACTTTCGCGCCTTTACTCCGGACGCGGCGGGAAAAAAAAGGTCCGAGTCTCCCCAATCGCCATTGCTTCCTCACTTTTTCACTGACCGACTTCCTGAATTTCTCTCGATCTCGTGGCGTTGCCTTGGCGTTGGCTGTGACCAGAGTTTCGAGGGAGTCTATTGGTTTCGAATGCTTGGAAGCTCAAGTTGAATGCACAATATTTTCAGTATTTCATACCAGTTTAAACTCAAATATTTCACTCCATACTCAATTCTAAGGCCATTCAAAGTAATCTGTATTCCGATGCCAATTTCAAAATGCTAAAGCCTACTAACGAATCCTCAACGAACTTGAAACTCTGAACTCTGAACTGCAGCTCAGCTTCCTCCGTCCCTCGCCTCTGTCCCTCTTGCGGTTCACGGATTTCGAAAGGAGCACGACGGTTACATGTGCAGAACTGCGGCTCCTTCGGTCGGTGCGGCAGGAAACGGGAGCCGACGCCACATCAATGGCCTCGAAATAGCCACCAAGAATGGAGGGCAATGCGAGGGGCCGGTCACCCCACCCCAAAGGGCCCAAGGGCGGCCGTTCCCGCAGTTCCCGCAGTTCCCGCAGTTCCCGCAGTTCCCGCAGTTCCCGCAGGGGCGGCAGCGCGGACTCGGACTTTTGGTTGGACGAGAGGGCCGAACGGGATCAGCGCCTGCAGACCCTGCGCCAGCGGCGCCAGGCCTTGCAAAGACGTCGTCAAACGGTGCGACGCTGATCTTCCTTCCCCCCTCCCCCGACGGCAAAGGAGAAAGATTGCCGGCATCGCTGCTATGGCGCTTCGCTGCTGATCGAAGAACATTCTACCTTGCCTTGCTCTGCAGGAGGGCGAGGGGATCGAGGCCAGGCTCCGCCGGCGGTCCAGGAGTCATGAAGCCTCCGAGACGGACGGCGAGTCGGCCAAGCGGGAGCCACCCAAGAGATCCGCCGCGGAGGGCAAAAGGCCGCTGCATGAGCTGTTCGAAGAGGACATTGAAGACTTCGTTCCGCTTCGCGTCTCCAAGGGACCTGTTCGAAGCTTCGTGCTGGGCGACGTCGGCTTCACTCAGCTTTGCGGGTCAAAGGTCCAAGACGAGGGAGACGCAGGTCACAAGGGCGCAAAGGTCCTCATGCAGCCGGACATGCAGCTGCTGCCGGGAGTGAAAGAGCAGCCTGGCGTCCTCGCAGGCCTTGGCAAGGAGCTGCAAAGGCTCCTGCGCAGCGAAGGTGACGATGAGTCGGCTCCCTTGCTCTGGGAGCACGGAGCACACCTGGACAGCAGACCTCCTCTGTATGACCTGCTCCAGCAGTCGGGCCGTGTCTCGGGGCGGCTCGCCAGAGACGGAGCGACCGCAGTCGAACGCCAGAGAGAGCGGCTGGACTGGATGGACTTGGCGCCGCATCGGCCAGAAACGGAAGGTAAGGAAGTTTTGTCTCGGAACATGCCGCCCGCTGTCGGTGCCGCCGGCTCGCGGGCAGCGAAGACTCGGCTCAATGCTCCGACCCGGACCCATTCAGATTCAGAAGGGGCGCGAGGCAGGACGAATGCCGGAGCGGGGCGCGGCCCGTGCGAGCCGTCGGCGTTCTTCGATCCGCATCTGGAACCCAGATCCGTCGCCGATCCAACGCTCCCCGTGCCCATGCGACCGGCGCTGACCACGTCGGTGAGCAGCACCGGGAAAGTGGTCGAAACTCGACTGCAGGCCGAAGCCGTGCGACCCATCGTGGGCTGCTTCGGGATCGGAACCACGACTGCCGCAAAGCGCACCACCCTCGAAGTGAGGATTGGGCGCCTGGCCCTGTACGACTACCCGAACTTCTGCCCCGAGGATCGGCTGTACGCCAAGCTCCGGCATCTCTTTGGCGAGTATCGAATGAAGCTGCGGGGCGACACGAGGTCATACAACATCGCAAGGCTTCAGTCTCTCCTGGTAGAGGCCCGCGGCCTGTCGGGCACCATGGAAGCAGTGAGCAAAGACGTCGACAAGGCGCGGACGCCGGGGCCCAAGCTTGAGAGACTGCATCTCGCCCTGCGCGCCCACAGCATCTTCGAGGACATTGCTTCGTCGTTGGCCGAGTATCTGGAAACCGAGAGCTCCATCCGCAGGCTGGGGAACGCCGTGTACACGACGTGGCTGGAACTGCTCGAAAGCAGAAAGTCTGGCGCCGGAACCGGCATGGCGAAGAAGGCGGTCACGCCCG
Organism: Pinguiococcus pyrenoidosus; assembly: GCA_019677205.1. Taxonomy (NCBI): domain Eukaryota; class Pinguiophyceae; order Pinguiochrysidales; family Pinguiochrysidaceae; genus Pinguiococcus; species Pinguiococcus pyrenoidosus. Next base: position 10,363 of record JAAMXY010004171.1, read on the forward strand.
CGAAGCTCGTCGTGCGCCACGGCCGCCACCCGCAGCCCGGCAACTTCGAGGACATGGTCCAGGAGCTTGAGCAAAGGAGCCATATGCTCTTCCACTTTGTCGGGATGTTCCTCCGACCGCCGCCTGCTTCGGACGCCCCGGATGACGAGGCGGTTGAGCACCGAAAATGTACGCACGCGGCGCGGAGTCGGTATCGCCGTGTCAAGCACGTCCTCGACAACGCCAAGGCGCTCGCGACCCAGCCTCTCCAGAACGAGCCGGTGTTTTGCGTGTCCCCAGAGGGCGACTTCGTGCAGGACGAAGACGTTAGCAACACGCACGAGCTGCAGCGCCGTCGCACGCTGCGACAAGTGCAGATGTACGCGGCGCTGCACGCCAATGGATCCCTAGTGGGCTGGACGGACGTCCGAACGATCCAGTGGCCGGACATGACGGTGGACCTCCGCACGCTCTTCTCGCTGCAGATTCTGTACCTCCCGTCCGACCTGATAGTGTACGTGTACGAACGCAGCAAGCTAGGAGATCGCCTGCTCGCCAAGGTGCCGCTGGAGGTCCCCGGCGCACAGCACAATGCCTCCGATCACCCTGGTCCCAGCGTCGGCGTCAGCGTGAATTGGTACCAGTTCGCGGGTGGCTACACCTTTGAAGAATCGAAGCGGTTTGCCGAGGTGGCGAGAAGGAATCGAAAGGCGCCGCAGTCCAGAAGCTCCCTCCGAAGATCACAGGGAGCCATCCAGGTCGCGGTGGAATGGGGAGAGAGTTCCAACGGCGCGGGGCAAGCCACGACCATCCCGCTTCCCCGGCCGGATCATCAAATGGAGGATCACAACTTGATCGGCACCGGCCGCGGGAACGGAGAGGACCGGGACGACGTGCCCCAGTTCGCCAAGGAGAGGGACTTCCACGACCTGCTCAAGTCGCCTTACCGGGACCTGGCCATCAAGTACCTGTCCGAGATCGACCGCTTCGATCCGCAGAGCGCCAAGCTTTTGCAGATCCTGGACTACGGGCCCGTCATCTCCGGAGTGGACGTCTTCCGCGCCAGCGAGCCGAGCTTGTCGACGCTCTTTGGCGAGCCGATACGAGCCATGGGCACTAGCCATGAGGCCGTTCATCCGTACACGGACAGCGACGTCTTTCGAGAGCCGGCGAGAAACACCCTGATCCGGCTGCGGTCGCGAAACCCCGACGCCTTCAGTAGTCCTCTTCCGCTGACATCCGCGGAAGCGCTTCGGAGCGATGCGCTGCGCAGCGTCCTCCTGGAGCATGACCGGCAGCTGCTGCGGCGACGAAGGGCGCAGCGAGGGGAGTACGACGAAGAGGAGGAGCAATTCGAGAAGACCATCAAGGCCGTGGACAGCGCCAAGTTTCGCGACTTCCAGATGCGGGTAAGTGACATCTCAGCTCCTCCGCTTGTTGGTGTCAATCGGCGTCGTCTTCTCCAGATCGCTTCTTGCAGCATCACTACGTTGGTCGTGATTGCATTCTCGTGTTTCGGAGGAGCGCCTTCGTGAGCCGTGTTGGCGCCGTTCTGCGTTCGAAGGAGTCGATAGAAGTTGTGACAGCCAAACCACCTTCCCTACTGATTGCGCGCTTCACCGTAGGTCCTTCAGTCGAAGGAGGTGGTGTCTCGACGGCAGCTGCGCATGCACGTGCCATATGCCAGCGTTGTCCGGGAGGATCCGGTGCCGGTGATTGATCTGGACGTCACGCTTCCCGACGCCGGCCGCGCGCTGCGACCTCGAGCCAAGGAGCGGATTCCCGTCAAAGCCACGCCGGACGGCTGCGAGCTCTTCCTGCAGATTGTGTCTGCATCCAACGTGCCCAGCCGCCGCGACGTACAAGACATCGCCGGAGAGGACATCGTGGAAGAAGAGCTCGGCGGCGGGGGCGGGGGGCGCCGCGCCTCGCTGCTGATGAAGACCAGACCCTGGCGCCAGAAGCTGCAAGGGAGCGCCAGCGAGAGGGATGCTGATGCGAAGGACGAAGACGATTTCGACACCGCCACGATTGCGGAGCTGGGCGAAGAGCTGGACGAGGCGTATGTGGAGGATCGCAGCGCCGTCCGCTCCTTCGTCGAAGTCCGCTTCCAAGATAGCGTGGCGCGGACGAGCAGCGTCGAAGGCCGAGCGCCGCAGTGGAACAAGATTCTCAAGGTGCCCTTCAAAGCCCCCGGAAAGGACTACAGCTTGAACAGGTTGACGCAGGTTCGAGACGTCGTGAGCATCAGTCTCTTCGACGAGATCCACCGCTTGGACGACGACGGGCACAAGCGCGCCGAGAAGCGCTTCCTCGGCAGCATCGTGCTGCCGTTCAGCACCGTTCTCACGGCGCCGCAGGGGAAAGTGGAAGGGCTGTTCCAGCTGCAGACGCCGGAGTTCAACCTGGGGTACCAGCATCCACAGACTCACCTGCATGGTGACGACGGCATCCCGACCGAGGACACGGACGCGTCGTCGTCGACGGGCCCGAAGCCGAGACGAAAGATGGAGGCAGACCCGACGGCGGCACATCTGAAGTACCAGGCCGACAACCGGACGCACTTGCGCATCATGGCCACCTTGGATCCACCTTTGGTGACGCCGGCCGAGGACGACGTCGACGTGGGCTTCACGCGCGAGCCAAAGGCGCTCGTGCGGCATGGCCAGAACTGGATGGCGTCCTTTTTGGGTACGAACCGGTACACCAAGAAGCGGCGCGTGCGGCTGTTCGGGCAGTCCACCTCGGGGGAGCACTACTTCGTGATGAGGTACCTGCATGCCCAGGCGCCACCGCCGGAGTGCTCGACGGTGAAGAAGGCCGTGCACTTCGTGTCCCTCGTGCCGTTCATGGAGGACTTCCAGGCCTTCGTTGGCACCACGGATCTCTGGTGCACGAGCCAAGAGTTCCTCAACATCCTGGCGGGGGACTGGGAAGAGCACGCATTTCTGCTGGCCAACTTTCTTGCCTACCTCAGCCGGAGCGGGACCCCCCCGGAGGACGGACGAGAAACGCATCGCTCGGGGAAAGGAGACCAGCACGAGGTCTTCGTGGTCATGGGCACTGCCATTCCGGAGGGATCCAGCATCTACGTGCTCCGGCGACCCAAGGGGGATGCTACCACTGAGAGGGGGGTCTTCTGGAATGCCGTGACGGGCTGTGGCTACAGCGTCTCGGACGGCCGCTGTCCCATGCATGACATCAGCGTCGTGATCGGGCAGGACAATCTCTACGGGAACCTGCAGCCGACGGTCCATCCCTCGGCACTGGACCTGGACTTCGGCAACCAGAACTCGTGGAAGCCCTTCTTCACGGCGGCCTTTCCGCAGCAGGAGCCCCGGCCGGCGAGCGTGCAGGAAGCCACGCTGCAGTACTCCCCGCCAGACGCGGCCTTTGCCGCCGAGCTGGAGGCGGAGGTCAAGGACCGCATGAAGCGCGCGATCCGCCACTGGCGCGCGAGGTACAAGGGCTCCGTGACGAGTTTCCACACCGAGGCTGGCACCCGGCTGAAGAGCATCCTTTCCAAGCTGGAGGCGAGAAGGCGAGGCGTTTCGGAATATTCGGAGGTGAAGCACGCCAGGCAGCTCGCGACCATCAGCAAGAGCCGGAACATCAATGGCTGCCCCCTCCACATGCCGTTCACGGACGTGAACACCGTCGAGGAGACCGTGAGAACCGCGGAGATCCACGTCAACTCGCACCCTGACGTGGTGTTCGGACTGGCCGTCTCGGTGTTCCCATATTCCAACCATGTGGTCAGCCTGTGGGTGTACCTGGCTGCCATGGTTCCCAGATATGGGTAGTGCGTCTTCGGGGTGGGCGTAGATCAAGTTGAGATGCTCGAGTCCAAAGCTGATGTGTGGCAGCTCAGGTGGGAGAGACGTCGGAAGCTCAGACGACCGACTCCAAGCTTTTTGCTGTCATTCCCTGCCGAAGGTTCCCATCTATACATGCATCAATCATGGACAAGTCCCCAGCGACGGCTCTAGTTGCACGTCACCGTCCCTCCTGTCACCTTCCTTTACTGCTGCTCTCGCTTGTCTCTTGGAAGGACGCTGCTCCGGCCGCGAAAAGTGGCTCTCGCCTTCTTCCAACAGAACCCGATTGCGTGACTCAACTACACGACTGCCACAGCTGGAGAGAGTGAGAGAGAAAGAGAGAGAGAGCAAGCGCGCAGCCGCTCTTTCTTCTTGGATTCTCAATCATGGGCGAGAAATCATTTTGAGACCAGTATCTGTTGCGGGTCGCGCGGTGCGCTAGCATCCCACATCTGCTCCCTCGCGCTTAGTGCAGCGGCGGGCACGTCGTGTCGCGATGAATGATGATCGGCTCGTGGATGATGCAGCCTCTTTGGTCGGGCGTCATGCAGTAGATGTCGTTGAAGATGATCGTGTTCGGGCAGCAGAGGTCCGGGCCACCTGCTTCCTTGGAGCATCCGCATCCGCCGCAGAGGCCGCCGCAGAGGAACTCGTCGCAGCAGATGCTTCCGTCCGAGTTGGTGATGCCTCCGACACACAGGTTCTTCTCCTCCTTGGTAGGCGGGGCCGACTCCAAGACAGGTGTTGGCGCAGGAGACGTCGCAGGAGATGGCGCAGGAGAGGGCACCGGAGATGGCGCGGCCGAGACCACCTGACCAAAAGTGGGCGCCTCCGAGGGTGCTTGCGACCCCGGTCGCTTCTGGCAGCAGACCTTTGCATGGTGATCGATCCCGATGTCGTTCCACTCCATGTCGTTGTACAAGAAGTGAACGATGTGCTGTCCACCGTAGTTGTTCGGTTGGTCTGTTTAGATGAAGGTTGGGAAAGAGAGAGAGGAGCTTAGCGCGAAGGTTCGGGGAAGCCGGCGGGAGGAGAGTAGGCCAGTCACTTACGTCCCAGCCAGTTGCAGAACTTTCCGGACTGGCAGTTGTCATGAATCGAGATGAGGACGTTCTTGTTGATGTCCTTCCAGTATCCCTCGGTCTCGTAGTCCATAATACCGAGGAAGGAGTCGTGCCCGCAGGCGTAGAAGGCCTTCTCGTTCTCTTCTTCCGTCTCGGGCACCGCGACTTCCCACTCGTCACCCAGCTCGGCCTTGCAGGCTGGCGTCAGGTTGTCTCCCGGGTTGGGGCTTCCGTGGCTCGGGTCCACTGCCGGTCCCTGCGCGAAGCAGGCGCCCGTCTCGGGGCAGCAGCGCTGGCGGTCGTACTCGCAGCAGAAGTTCCAATTGCTGTCGTATTTGCCATCATTCCACTTTCCACCGTAGCCATGCCAAAAGGTGGCGATGTCCTGTAGTGGAAGTTCCAAACCAAAGGGGGTGGGGGGTCAGTTGCGCTGATTGCGCTTTAGCTTCAAGCGCTCGCAGCGCTTAAAACATACCTGGCCTCCAATGTCGTAGGGTTGGCCGCTGGCCCAGTTCGTGTAGGTGTATTCGCCATTGGAGTCGTAGACGAGCTCGTTGGTCTTCATGTTCTCCCAGACACCCTCCTGGTTCCTGTCGGAGATGCCGAACGCGGAGCTGTCGCCGCAGGCATGATAGGCCTTCTGGTTCTCGGCGTCATTAGCCGGCACTGCGGCGCGGCCGTTGGGGCCGTAGAACTGGTAGGAGTTGGCGAACCAGCTGCACTTGTCGTTGATGTCGTTGTACTTCGGGTTGGCGTGCGGCCCTTTCACAAAGCATTTGGTGCCGACGCAGTCGTTGCAGTCCGGCTGGTAGTAGGTCGCCACCGCGGAGGCCGCGAGCGAGGCCAGCAGCACGAGGGAGAACATCTTTGTGGGAGCTTTTGAGCTTTTCCAGCGATTTCTGAGATCCGCAGCGCCGAAAGCAACGCGTCGCGCAAGGGAGCCACACAACTACGGTGCGGCCGCGCAAGCGAAGCTCCGTGGATGTATCCTTGTGGAAGGTTTTTTTGAATCTCGGACGCGCTTTTGAACGTTCAGCGATGCTCGGAGCATCTAAAGGACGCGGCCGCAATCACGGAAGCTCGTTGCTTAAAAAGCGACTCCATCAATGGGGGTCAAGCTGTCAGGCGGTTGTATAGCGGGCGAGAGCTGACATCATCCGCTCAAGATTCTGAAGGAACGTCACGAGCAGGAACTCATCGAAAACACAGGTGAATAGGAAGGGACGAGGCCTGGTTGGAGAAGCCTTGGAGTCATGTTTGTCGCCTCGTGATTCGCCGGTTTTTAAAACTTGAGGCGTTCTGAAGCGGCGAAGCCAAAGAATTCGCGAACTGGAGGAACGATGACGGTTGCCTCACGGAGGATGGGGTTTGATTGGAGAAGCCTGTCAACGCTCTCGGAAAGTGGCCTTCTCAAAGATGTCCGTGCTTCAAGCTATCTTGGAGGGTACGACATATAGACCAGCAAGGGCTTGAAGGACACCGCCGTGTCGATAAATACCAAATCCAACGTCGTGCTTTGTTGCGTTTCTTGAAACCATTCTTCGCTTGATTTTGTGATTTTGTGGTTTTGTGGATGCTTTCGACGTTGCTGATCTTCTCCGAGGCGTTGGGCGTTGGACCGCGCCGAGATCTGCGATGTTCGTGTATTTTATGGAGCGCAGCCTCGGCAGTGCCAATGCGAATGACACCTCGAGACGAACGCTTTCCGCACTCCCAGAGCCGGAACGAAGGACGCTCTGGATTCATCAGGCGTAGTCCCTCGTGGCGTCTTCGCGTGCCTTTTGCGAGAGCTTGCGTACAGCCACGACTTGAACTCTGGGCAGCGTCGATGCGTTCCATAGCCATCAACCATTTCGGCATGCGCATTGGCGCTGGGCGCTTTAAAGTTTGCCAATGGCCAAGACAAGTTCGTTCCTGCGGAGTCGTCGTGGAGTGCGGTTGTTGACTGGACGCCTTCAACGGCCAACCCGATGTTCATGGCAAGCTCAGCAACTGCTCGAGGCAGGAGGAGGGCTCTCAGCGCTCTTGTTCGACTCGGAGCTGAAGAGTGAAGCCTTCGCATGCAGTGGGATTTCTCGGCGTTTTGAACAGAATGAGAATGGTGGACGACACGCACACTGAAAGCCTCAGGTTTTGCTCTCCATGATGTGCATGTACCGTGGTAAATTGTCCAGGCAAGGTACTGCTGTTGATGATCCTTTGCACTGCTCTCGCCATGTGTTTCTCGTGTCCGCCCATTGAATCTCATCTCCGCCCGTTGAATCTCATCTCCTCCCATTGAATCTCATCATGTCCTTTGCTGCCCCCATCGCTTGCCGGCTGCTGCTGTATCTAGAAACACGCAAGTCAACATCCCACTCTAACTGCGCAAGCATTCCTTTCCTTCGCTTGGCCGAGGTCCGGAAAGCTCAAAGACCTTCTGTCGCGCCTCCTGCTAGACCTCATTTCCTCGCTGCCTGCGTCGCGTACCGGCTGCTTTCTCTGAAGGGTACTCAAGCGTACATCCTGCTCTCGGAGCGCAGATGATCCCCTCCTTTGCTTGGCCAAGGTCGGGAAACTTCGAAACCATCTGCCGCGTCTGCTGCACTGGCCACGTAAGCCTCTCATTGGAGCTCCACGGCGGGAGGGCCCAGCAAACGACGTCCTTGTCGCATTCCAGGGTCGGGGGCCTCCCGCCAACACTCTCAAGCCGCCGCTTCAGCTCCTCGACGGCGAATTTGTAGAGCTCTATGTCTAATGCGTTGTACGCTCGGATGACGCTCTCCGCGTATGTACTCAGCGTCTTGTTGTAGCTGTTCCAGTTGAACACCGGCGTGGTACGGATGAGGTCGGTCTGCAGCGACGCGCGAAAGAGGTGGAAGGACGCGGGGAGCATCTCGAGAATTCCGAACCAGGGCATGTCAAGGAGCCGTCTCTTCGCCACGTTCAGCTGCTTCCTCCGGTCGACATCGCTGGCCAGCATGCGCACGAGGTGGTTGTCCACTCTGCATTTCCTTCGCTGTCGCTCGTCCAGCCGCACCCAGTCCTCGATCGTGCTGTTCGGGTTCCTGAGCATTTGCTCCGCGACGCTGTTCTTCTCGCAGAGGAAGTGGGGCTGGTTCATTTTCCTCCTCGTTGGGGCGCGTCCCACAGTTACATAAAAGGCCGACACGAAGCGCCTGATGGGATGTCGCAGCATCGTCGTCTGAACCACGCAAGACGACGAACTCTTTCTGGAGACTCTGGCGCGGCAGTTTGTGGCCAAGCCGCCCGGCTCCAGCTGGCACGAGAAATACTGGGCGAGGCCGCTGTACGTCCAATGGCCCACTGCGGGCAAGATAATCTCATGACTTAGGCTGCGTGGCAGCCGTGATAGCGCGTAGAAGGTCTCTGAGGCGGCTAATTTCGACCGATTTCGGAAAGTGCCCTCGAAGGAGCGCCCACCCGCCTTGCGCGCGTGGACAAACGACAGCTCAATCGTGTGGTTGGCTGGACAGACCCCTCTCGCCGCAACATGGGCGCTCCAGAGCAGCAGGAGCAGCGGCGGTCGGCGCATTTTCTGCGCACCCGCCGGGCGAGAGTTCAGCTTGAAGCCGCCATCGGAGAACATCCCAAGCTTGGCGCCATTGGCCAGCTCCAACCGCCAAGGCAGCGTATGCAGATTTGAAAGCGAGCCAGGTCAGAAATGGACCAATGAAGCTTGTGCGACGGTGACAAGGTGGGGTGGTGCGCAGATGCCGAGCCAGGATTGGTGAAGAGAGTCAGCTGACTGACAGGCTCGTCAAGACGTGATGACCCTGCGAAAAATTCGCAGGCCGCTTGACGCCGCAGCGGTCGTCGCACTCCCCTCCGACCGCGTTTTCTGCTTGGTGGCTTTGGAAGGCTGCTGCGTGCAGACGTGCCAGCACTAGGACGTGTGCTGCTGCTGTGGACTTTTGATTCCTAACCCGTTGATCCTGCCGATTCGAAGACCTATCGGGATTGCGCAGCTCGTGGGAAGGGGCGTTGGTTGCTCGTGTTCGCCACATGGTCTCGAGTCCCGGTCCATGTGTGCCCACCGAACTGACGGCCAATGAACCGGTCCGGAGATCATCAAGTGGAGGATTCTTGCTGTGCGCAAGATCGGAAGATGAGAGCTTGTGCTCGGGAGGCATGCGCAACGGGGCAACGTGGCAAGAGCGAATTCGCAAGCGAAGCCACGGGAGCAGGTAGGGACTAGACAAGGGCGCACGCCCGTGTTGCCCCCATCTGGAGGCATACGCATGGAACAAAAGCTCGGAGTGTCTCAGGGCATCGCGTCTCCGGGAACAACCAGCGAGGCCAGGCATGCGTCGCAAAGGGTAGACGCGGACTAGCTTCGGTCGCGGAGCTTGCCAAAGGAGGATTCAATTGTCGGCAGGATCCCGTGGCGCGACGGCCCGTTGTGCGACACAGCATCTAGGGTAGTACCGACGCCGGCTCGAGAGGCCACCATCGACAGAAGCGGAGGACACGTGTCGCGACAGACGGGAAGGACATGCTTGGCCACGCCAGGAGCGCCATGTCGGTAGACGGGGCATCATTGAACGATTCTGGTTCTCTGTTCAGGACTCTTTTCGGGAAGAAGAACTCACGACGAATGGGGACACTGGACGGTTGTACATGATACACACCACACTCGTGGCTTCAGAACTTCGTAGGTCGCTCTGCGTCGCGCAGCATCGGCCTTCTAGTGGCAGCCAATCGGCTCGAAGGGGACGTAGTCGTCGAGGATGCAACCGACGTCCGAGGACAAGACGCATTCGATGGCGTTCTCAAAGATCCGCCCTGGACAGCAGAAGTCGGGACCTCCCTTGCCGTGGGGGTCGCCGAAGTGCGCACAGTCGCAGCCGCCGCACAGGCCGCACTCCGCGGCGCAGCAGACGTTCTCGAAGTTGTTCGTGATCCCGTCTCGGCAGAGGTCCGCCGGCGTCGGCGCGGCGGAGACTGGGTCCGGAGTGGGCGCGGCGGAAGGAGCCTCGCTACCGTCCGGGCGGTACTCGCAGCAGATGGGCAGCTTCTTCCACTTCTCGATGTCGGCCCAGGCGCCATCATAGAACATGGCGGCGTGCTGGTTCCAGCCGTTGGGCTGCCCGTGCAGCCAGTTGCAGTAGGTGTTCTCCACGCAATCGGGTCCGTCCGAGACCGCGCTGAAGTCGTTGAGGTTGAACCACACGTCCTGCGCGTCCCACTTCAGGTCGAGGATGCCGATGAAGGACCAGTCGCCACAGGCCTTGTAGGCCTCGTCGTTCTCGTCCTCCGACTGCGGCACGGCCACCTGCCAGTCATCTCCAAACATCTGCTTGCAGGCGGGCCTGTAGTTGGATCCCGGCGGCGACCCGTCCTCGCACTTCTGCTTAGGTCCCTGGGCGAAGCAGACGCCCGTCTCCTCGACGCAGCGCTTATTGTCATAGGCGCAGCAGACTTTGTACTCGTACCACTCGTTCACGTCCTCCCACTTGCCATGGCTCGTGAACTTCACGACGTCCTGGCCGTTGTGGCCATAGTCGTTCGGCTGCGGCAAAAGCATCGCGAAGACGCGCGTCAGGTCCACCGCCGGTTCCGGTTCCACTTCCTTTCACCAAGCATCTACCAGCAAGCGGCACTCACCTGCCCGTGCTTCCACTTCGTGAACTGGAAGGACTGCTTCGGGTGGTCGATGTACACGGTCTGGCCCGTGTTGACGTCGTAGAAAGTTCCCTCCTGGCTGGGGCCGTCGTCGGTGAGGCCGATCAGCGAGTAGCCGCACTCATGGAAGGCGGCGTCGTTCTCCTCCTCGCTCGTGGGCACTGCCACGTGCGGGTTGGGCCCGATGTGCGGGACGCTCTCGCACACGGAGATCATCTTGGGCCCGGGGTGCTCGCCCGGCGTCGTCTTCGGCCCCTTCACGTAGCATTTGTCCTTCGTGCAGGTCGGCTCGTAGGTCGAGTACGTGGCCCCGACCGAGGCCAGAAGGCCTGCCGCGACGATCAAAAGCTTCATGGGGTCCGATGGCCGAGCGGCGGGGCTTCGGCGGCGGCAATCGCGTTGCTTTACAGCTTGGCTCACACCACTTAAACGGGTGTTCCGCTCGCACCCGCGCCATCGCCACGGCAAGAATCCGACTGATCAGCAAATGTCTTCGTCGCTGTATCATTGATTAAGTTTATGATAGCATCACAACAAAAGCTTGAGCGAACGTGCCATTTGGGTAATCTTCATTGGCTTCCCGCGACCTTCGAGATGTCCAAACGCCCGTGGGCACGAGGAATAAGGGGTCGCGGTTGGATGTTGTTTGATAGGCGCATCCGCAAATGGCACAGATCGAGGCGTCTGTATGGCTGCAGAAATGATTCGGATATGCCAAGGACACCCCCGGAGAATCTAAATAAGGCGGCGGCTGCCGTTGCTGACATTGCGATTCCGATCGACTGGCGGAAATGCGCCTATTTGACATCCCAGCTACCTGGAGACTCCCCTTCCACAGCTCGATTGGAACGCAGATCACAGCGGCAGTTTCAAGAAATTCGTCTCGACCGCGGAACGCGAAGCCGAGGATTGCTCCTTCGCATCTGTCCGCACACAACCCCTCTGTCTGCGTGCTTCGCTCGCATGCTTCATGCTTCTCTTCTTATGAGCCTTGTTGGGTTCCCCAATGGTAGCGTTACCAACTTTCCTGAAACCTTGAAACTGGAAAGTATGCATTCAGATACAGTACTTGTGTATTTCTGAGATTGTGATAACTGTTTTACTGTACCCGAGCAACTCCCGAAACAACACTGATATTATTATAAGCATTCAACATAAGAAAAAGTGCCGCGCCGCCAGGGACTTTTCCGCACATTTCGGCGCATTTCGCGCCACAAAACGCCACAATGAGTGGCCTGGGCAGCAAGGAGCAGGCCGCTCCGGCGGCGCTGAAGAAGCTGGGAGCATGGGAAAAGTACACGTCGGGCTTCGCGTCCAAGATGATGAAGAAGATGGGCTTCAAAGGCCGGCTGGGCAAAGAAGAGCAAGGCGTCTCTCGCCATCTGGAGGTCAAAGTGCGGCCCGGCCAGATCGGCCTCGGCTACGGAGGCTTCAAGGAGGCCACCAAGATCAAGGCCAACCAGAAACTCGAGCGAGAGCTCGGCCACAAGAGCGCAGACGCCGCAGACGGCGCAGACGACGGCGAAGACGATGAAGAAGATGAAGACAGCGACGGCCGTCTCGACGACAGCAGCGACGACGACGAGCTGCGCTCTCGCCGACGGCGGCGGAAGCGCCACAAGGCCAAGAGCAGCATCGAGAAGCAGGTGGAGAGCAGCCAGGGGTGGAAGAAAAGCGGTGGCAAAGGCAAGAAAGAGGTGCGCTTCGTGGTGGGAGATGAGGCGGAGACGCAGGAACCGCCACAGAAGCAGGTCATCATCGACATGCGTGGGCCGCATGCAAAGCTGGTGTCTACGATGGACGACCTGGGCACCGACGCGGATGTCATCGACGAGAGCGTCAGCCGCCAGCAGCCGCCCAAGCTTGGCGAGGAGCTCCTGCACAACGTGAACCTCTGCGTGGACGTCCTCGCGGCGGACCTTGCGACGGCAAGGCAGAAGGAGCGGGCGGCAGACAGCACGCGAGTCAGCTCGCAAAGGGAGCTGCAAGACATCCAGCAGCAGAGGAAACGGGTCCAGGAGCACAAAGCGAAGATACAGCTCACGAAGAGCGGCCTGGGGAAGATGAAGGCCGGCGCCTCCGAGCTTCGGCGCGGAGCCTCTGATGACAGCCGGATCGTCAGGGACATCTGTCGCCTTGCCAGGACGATGCACCAAGGCTGCCCGGACGAGTATGCCGCCTTCAGGATGGACTTTCTGGTTGCGAGCTTCATCGAGCCTTTCATCGCTCGCCGGGTCGGCTCCATCGACTTCTTCGACGCAGCTGCTTCCGCTTCGCTGCTGGATATTTGCGACGTCTGGGAACCGCTGCACGGGCTCCGTGCTGCCGAATACCTTGACGCCATCCTGGCCGAGGCGCTGGTCCCCCTGCTTCGCAGCGCCCTCACAAACTCGTGGACACCGGACTCGGCCATCGAAGCACGCCAGCTGGCTCGCGTGCTCAAGACCGTGAAAATCGTCCTCCGAGAGGACCAGTTCGAGGCCCTGCTTGACTCTGCGGTGGTGCCCAAGCTGAAGATGGCAGTTGATAGCTCACGGAGCAACTCGGGCGACGAGCTTCATGCGTGGATCCTGCCGTGGGTGAAGATCCTGAAATCGAAGCTACAGGACGTGTTCCCAGCCGTCCGGCAAAAGCTCGCGACGGCCTTCCGGAAGCTGCATGTTGATGAAGACGCGAGCGCTTCCACCTTGGAGGCCGCAAGGAGCCTCATTGCTCCTTGGTATGGCGTCTTCGATCCGCGCGCCATGGTGGGCTTTGTGGATCGCATCGTGATGCCCCGGCTAGCCCGCGTTGTGTTCAAGGTGGAGATCGATCCGTCGAATCAAGATCTCAGCGTCCTCCAGGGCGTTCTCAGCTGGGTGGTGGCGAACGAGAGCAAGGCGGAGGGCGTCGAAGACGGCGGCTTCCTGGCGCCCGAGCAGCTGCTCGCCGTGCTGGAGACGGAGTTCCTTCCTCGGTGGCTGCAAGTGCTGCATGATTGGCTCAAGCAGGACGGCGTGGCGCTGAAGGAGGTCGCCCAGTGGTACATGGGGTGGAAGGGATTCCTTCCAAGGTTCGTAACGGACGATCCCAAGGTGACAAGCATGTTTGCCGAGGGCCTCGGCATGATGCGCAGCGCAACGAAGGGCGAACCGTTCAGCCTCAGTGATAGGATGCTGGAACACATCCAGCGAAGCGGCAAACGCGCTTGCGAGCTAGCCCTAGAGCGTCGTCGCCACGAGAGAATCATGAGAGACGAGTAAGAAGTGAAGGCGGCTTTCCTGCCCGTGCCACGCTCCGTGATGCTGTCGTCGCCTCTCTCCTCGCTTTCTCCTCTCCTCTCCTCTAGAGCCAAGTCGCGTGGTCTTCCCGGCTTTTTGCGGACAGCTGACCGACTCGTCGTTTCAGCCTGTTCAGCAATCTCACATTGTCTTTGGAGATCATCGGCAGCAGATCCAGCTGCTCCAACTCGGCGGCGAGAGCGTCGAGCTCCGCGTTCAACCGAAGGCGAATGACCCTCCCCGGCGTGCCCCGCAGCTTCACCAGCTTCTCCAGCGCCGCGATGGAGCGCAGAGCTTGTTCGTAGGCGTCGCGAATCGCAGCTTGCAAGACCGAGATTCCTGCCTCCAAGTGCAGCATTCTGCATACAACAGGGAGAAAGATGCAGCAGGAGAACGATACCGACGCGTCAGAAGCCATCAGGGCACCCACAGCAAACCTAGACCTGAGGAAAACCTCCGAGGAATACGCGCACCTTGCTACGGATCGTATGAAGAGCATGCCAGCCAAGACGAGCGCCTCGCAGGTGCCCCCTGACTTGGCGCTGCCGGCAGCGTCAGGAGCTCCATTCCTTCCCGGCTCCTCCCCGGTTGCGAAGGTAAGCCACGCGGATTCACACTGAGCAGACCGGGCCGCAAGCTCGAGCATGGTCAGCCGCGGTGAAACCCGCGGATGAGACAGCAGCTTCAGCACGAGGTCTTCCGTCATGCGGAGGGTTGCCTTGGAACCTTCGCAAACGAGGACCTGCAGCGGTTCCTGCAGGCCCTGCTCGATGAGCGCCTCCAAGACTGCTGGCTGCTCCGACAGGACTTCATCCACGAAATCGAGCGCCAGCCGCATAGCGTGGGACTGCTTTGGGTTCTGCGGCGCCGTTGGGAAATCTGCGGGGCAGCGCAAAGCAGCAGTAAGCACGTCACCCATACGCGCCTGCCGCATCCCTCCGACCGGCCCCGTACCTGCTGGGGGACTTTGCGTTGCCTCGTATGGCCACCGCTCTTTCCCCTCCCCAACGAGAGGTGCGGAGCACATGAGATACACCTCTGCAGAATTGACTGTCAACGAGGCGAGGGCCACTCCAAGCATGCCCCGAACCAGCACGCAGTCTTGAAGGCTCGCGAGCATCTCATCCTGCGATGGGAACATGGCCTCCTTCGCGCGCTCCTGGGAGGTCGGCTGCACAGGCTTCTGAAGAGGCGTTGACAGCGTCCCATCGGTAGAGCTCGTCCTCCGCCTCTTGTTCAGCGGCCCAACGGGCGGACTTGCTTCAAGCTTGTCTCGCGCAGCAAAGGGTCGCTTCTCTCCCGGGCCACCTGACGCGGGAGCGGCTGCCCTGCGAAGCTCCCCGCGGTTCAGCTCTCGCGCGAAGCGCAGCATCACCAGCACAACGCGCAGCAAATCAGGCTGCTGGAGAGCATGTTGGTGGACGCGAAGGAGCAGCAGCGGTCCGTCGCGAGCGAATTGATCGTACGAGATCAGTTCCGTCGACCCACAGCGCTTCACGGGGAGTCCAGCCGGGAACAGCGGCGCGAACTGCGCCGCCAGATCCGCGGGACTTTGGCGGCAGCCCGTGATCTTCGCCGCAACCTGCAGTCTCTGCAGCGTCGGCGCAGTAAGCAGGCGGCACACGGTTGCCAGCAAAAACTTCTGGGGTCGCGCAGTTGCCCGAAGCGTCGCCATCCACGCCTGGCAGAACATGGCGGAGAGTCGAGAAAGCGTCTCCCCCGATTCCTTCATTTCGCTCGTCGCTTCCGAGTCGGCCGCCGCAAGCGCCATGCACGAGGGCAGCACATCGTCAAGCACGAAGGAAGCGCACTGCAACACGCTTCCAGGTGCACGAGCGTCACCGAGGTGAGTCCTCAGCGTGTTGAGCATTTTGCCGAGGTCATCCGCAGGGCTTTGGGACCTGGCTTCCGCCAGCAGCAGCTCCCGAGCGAGTCCGGAGTCACCATCCTCTGCGAAGCCATGGACCCCTTCGCTGCTCTCTTCTGCCGCGATGTCACGCAAGGTGAAGACCTCTGGAAGCTCCAGGCGGACGAGCCTCGTGACCGTATGTCGATATCCGCGAAAGGCGTCGGGAAGCGAGCCAGACTGATCGACATCCGCAGGCCCCGGGAGGAAGGGCCCCACTGGCAAGAGCGAACGTTCAGCACACACGAACCAGTCCGTGCGGCCTTCCGTGAGGAATCTTCGAAGTCGGCGAACCGCCAGCGCGTGGATCAGACCGAGAGCTTCTGGTAGAGTTGCTGTTCCACAGGCCGCACCAACCGCATCCGATCGGATCAGAATCCTTTCAAGCGCCCGCGAAGGCATCAATGGCGCAGGCACCGGGAAGCGATCGAGCGCTTTCCTCATCTGCTGCATCCGCGAAGACGTCTCCGCTGGGATGAGGCCGTCGAGACGGCCCTCAAAGAGGCATGCGTCTGCTTCCCCATCACAACTTGGCGCATCTCCGTGGATCCACTCCGCGCTTGTGAGGATTCCAACGATGTGCGCTTCTGGGCGAACCGCCGGGTTCGGAGACGCCATGTACGTCATGATCCAGTTCTGTGCCCGCTGCACGTAGTCGCTTGCTACGATTTCCTGGGAACCGGCGAACAGCTTCCACCTGAGCGAGTGTGCGATGCACTCGATGGCCGCAATCCCGGATCGATGCAAATGCTCGGCCCTCAAACTCAGCACGGAGCTGCATAGAGAGGCCCTCGCAATTTGGCTCCGCTCAAGGACATCTGATATGGCGCGTTGGAAGGGGCCCCCGCCATTCCCATCCATGCTCCTTGAAAAACACAGAGCGCACGAGCTGGGCAGTCTTGCGATGGTCTTCACGATGCGTTCAAAGACGGCCCATCGCTTTGCCACAACCGCCATCAGAAGGAGCTTTGCTGCTGGGCACTCTCGAGCCGCAAGTATCCTATCATGAGAACGACGAGCCGTTCAGCCTGTCGCAGCCATTCCCGTGCGCTCTCGATGCGTCCGCGCTTAGTTCGTACCTGAAGACGTCTACGACGCCATCGAAGAGTTGCTCCGATCCTCGAAAGGTCTCTTGCCCCACGAGAGTCACCAAGAGTGTCCCAGCCAAGGCCACATCCTCGAACACGTCCTCTCCTCGCTCGGAACGATGACCATTTGCCGCGAGGTCCGTCTTCACCATCTTGACCAGGAACTTGATGGTGTCCGCCGACAAGGACTTCGCCTTGTCTTGTTGGCCCAACACCGCAACTAGTGTGCGATACACCACGTCCCTGGGAATGTCTGCGTCCCCTCGCTGCAACTTCTCAAGGAGGTGCTCCAGCAGCATCTGAGCCAATCCACCGCGGAGGCTTTCCCAGATGCTTGGCTTGCCATGCTGATGGAATGCGGACGGAGAGCTTCCCGCCGATCCTCTTGGGATCTTCCCGGACCCGGCTGCAGCCTGCTTCTCCGACAGCAGCATCTCTAGGAAGGAAGCGACATCCCTCGAAAGCCGAAGCGTGATCAGGCACGTCAGCGCGGGGGCTACTCCCCTCGCACAGAGCAGGTCCCGGACTTTGAGGGCACACCGGCGCGAGAGCCGTGCAATTCTTACTAATGCGTACTCCGCAGCGAAGGACTGAGACCGCCAAGCGGAAGGCGCCGACAGACTGAAGGCGCTGAGGGCTCGTCGCAGAGCCGCACTCAGCTTTGCCGCCGCCGGTGCCGCAAGGAGGTCAACCAACGCGGCCAAGATCGTGTCGATGAGATCTGCGACGAGGGCAGTTTGCGCATGAGCGGCAGACTAGGAAATGAAGGCATCCAGAAGCCTACCTGGTCTGTATCGGATTAGGGCGAGGATCATCTCCGGCCCCAACACCACTCTCATAAACTGCTTCGTCAAGCGCGTCAGCCCACTTCCTGCGGCTCTCTCCGCCGACGATGCCTTGTCGAGAGCGGTGAGGGTTCCCAGCACGGTTGGAGGGCGCTTCTCCGTCGAGCGCGTTTCCTGCTTAACATGGCTGTCCGGGTCGACTTGGGCTTCTGACCGATGCGCAACGGCTCGGAAATCCTTCGCAGCCAGCGGCTCCAGAACCAGCGGGGTGAGGCACTTCAACTCGCGCAGCAGCGGCGTGAAGTTAAAGAGCTGCCGTGGGGAGCCATTGGAGGCCGAGGCGCCTCTGCTCTGCAAGGTCTGGAGGGTCTGGATGCTCTGGAACACCACCTCGACCTTTTCTGCAAGAGACAGTCCGTCGAATGCCAGCGAGGGGTCTTTCGGCACTTTGGTCAACTCCTTCGCCTTCTCCTGCACCGAGCCGTTCAGTCTCGCCTTCCATTCAGGCGACTGAAGCAGCTCAAAGGCCTAGGAAAGGCACAGCTCAGCAGGCTAGATGGTGAACACCTTCCAGCAGCTCTTTCGAGTCTCACCTCCTCGACAAGATCGGCGTCTTCGGCCCTGTCCACCTTGGCGAGGAGCTCTTGCAGCGCTTGTTCTGCCTCCTGGGCCTCCTGAGATGCCGCGTCTGCCGTGCTCGCAACTCTGGCTTGCAAGAAGAGACGCGTGAGGTGCAACGCCGGTAAATTGTCCTCCAGCTCGCTGAGGGAAAGAGCAGCGCATCGTCAGCCGGCGCCTTTTCTCCGTCCATTCCGGAGCAGGGGCACCTGTCTGTGACCGTCCGAGCCAGATGGATCGCATCCGCGTTGTCACTCCAGCTCTCAAAGAACGACGGACGCTCGGAGGGCTGCTTTGCGTCCGGATGAGCTCGAGATCCCGCGCTCATTGGCGCCTCGTATACCGGGGAGAAAGTCTTTGTGCAGGGTTTCCAAGTGATCAGGGGATTAGGCCATGCCGAGACCGCTGCGACGTCTCCGGCTGGAGCAAAAGAGGGCGCTATGAAGAGAAGGACGGGGGCTTGGTCCTCTGATCTGCAGGGTTTGCTCAAGATCGAGCTCGAGAAATGGCGGGAAACCCAGGCTTCAAAAGTTTAAATAGTTTCAATATATATTAAAAATTTAAGATGCTATCATATATGAGTATAATATGTATATTCTCGTTCACGAATATTTTAAAATAAGCATTCGACTGCTTGCCCCGTGGTCGAAAAGGCGCGCAGTCCTTTGAGCGAGCAGTTCCTGCCGCGAAAGAATGAGTGGCTGTCCAGCGAGGCCAGCAACGAACTCGGGGAGGCCAGAGGAGGTTGACGACGTCGCCAACCGGATTCTGGATCGCCATTTCATATGCAGGTACCGAAGACCTCCACGCCTTTCGCTCACTGTTGCACGCTCGAACCAATGCGCCTGCCTGCAGAGATCTCGTGGACGCCGTGGCAAAGTGTCGCACGAGTGTTGTTCAGAACGCGCCAAAGTCTGACAGGTTTGCTCTCGGTTGCCACGCGCGGGTGAATGGAGACTCTCTCATGCCGCCTTCTTACCTCTGCTTTTTTGGGGGGGATATGCAGTGGAGTGGATCGCTTTGTGGGGCAGATCACCGCCGCTCTTCGCCTTCGACGGACCAATTGCGAGCCGGAGGTCAAGAAGCTGGTGGCTTGCCGATCGGAAATGGGCTACGTGGCGGCGAAGGTGGAAGACGAATGCGGCGCGATCCTATCTCCGGCAGGACTGAGCATGTTCTTTGACAAGTGCGTCGCGAAGCAAAGGAGAAAGTACTGGCTGTGGGCAGACAATGCAGCGGTCAATGAGATCTGTGTCGAGGAGCTCAGAAAGTTCCATGGCTGCGCTGCAGAGGTTCATGACAAGGCCCTGAAGGATCGGGCCAAATCAGCCGAATGAGCTTGCGCCCCTGACGCTGGCCGCGATGCATCGCGACGTCGACCTGCATGATGGACTTTCTGCGATGGTCGCATTCCGCGCCTTCCACCGAGCAGTACGATGGTTTCGCTGCCACGCGGGTGCGGGTTGTGTCCTGCGACGCAGCTGCGAGCAACGGGGGTGTCGCCTTCACCAGACCTTTCGTAGATTCCCGGTAGCCCTTGCCCTGAGATGGCCCATCCACCATTGCGAGAGCGAGCGAGAGCGATCCTTTTCTTTCCGGACAATGAGGATGGTTTCGCGTGCTCGGCATTGTTCTTCACGCTGGTCCTGCTACGCCTGGGACGCAGCGAGGGGCGAGGTAGTAGCAAGTGCTTCGGCGGTGTTTTGGGGAATGCCACTGACACTGCAGGCAGCTCACTTCGGAAGCGCTATGAGATCCGCTCTGGAAAGCCTTCAGCAGCGCGGTGGACTCCATCAAGGACGCTCTCGGCGGTTCTTCCAAGATAAGCTTCAAGCTTCACGAGCACCGAGCACCGCAGCTTGGGGACGGATCGCTCTGGAAAGAGGAATGACCACCTGTTTGTTACTATTGGAGTAGCCACTATTAAAGCTCGTCGTGTGCGAAGCTTCACCATCAGCTGATGACACGTGTGCTAAATGCTGGCCAATCTGTCTGTGTGAAACATGTCCTGAATAGCTGTCCTACTTTTTCTGATTATACATAATTTGAGTATGTTTATTTTATTTTGAAAATGATGGGTGGCTTCATCAAAATTGCGACATTCCGAGCTGGACTGCTTGAAACACTTACACCCTTGCCCCGACCGCGTTCGAAGATCCCCGTCCACTCGCTGGCTTGGCCTTGGGGCGCGTCGTGTGGGCCACAGGGAGCTCCGTTCCCTATGCGCGGGCGACCTGAAAGAGTGCGCATGCAATGTGGAGATGATGGCGGGCAACTCGCGCGGAAAGGCCGAGAAGGAGCTGCCAGACGGCGAACTTGGAAAGCTTAAGGCCATGGAGGAGCCGCTCTTGAGCGAGAGCGAAGGCGACTTTCTCCAGGCGGAGAGCTTCGCAGAGCTCTTTCCGGAGCCATTCACCGAGAATCTCGACGATGCAAAGGCCACCGGAACAGGTAAGAAGCCGCAGAGCGTGCGCAGGCCCAGGATCACCAGGCCACGACTTTCCCGCGGAGCACCAAAGCGAAGAATTCCGGCCAGCGCAGGCGCGTCTTCCCGGGCAGAGCTCGCGTTTGTGCTCGATGCTGATGGGCGAGAGCCCGGCGTAGTGCTCGTGAAGGCGCTGGTGGCAAGGGAGACTGCGTTCGATAACAGAGCTTTGTGTTTCCCCTCTCAGGCACGCAAGAAATGCGAGCGGAAGCACCGGCCGCGGAGGCGCAGAGTCCTGCACTCGTCAGCTTTGTCGCCGCAGAGGCAGCGGCGCCTCCTGCCAGCGCAGCTGCTCTCCCGTCAAGCAAGGACATGACGCCCCAGAGGGACGCCGCGGAGGGTGCTCTTTCCGAAGGCGTTGTTGGCTCCACCAAGCCAGAGGCCGGGCAGGGCCCGCCTGCGGGTCCCAAGGTGGCCATGGACAAGGCGAGGCCGGTGAAAGCCGAGGCGAAGGGAAAGGAAGCCAAGGTGGAGGTGAAGCCCAAAGACAGCAAGCTCCTCGCTGGCAAAGGGAAGGTGGGGAAAGTCAAGCCACCGACGCAGGCGAAGAAGCCGGTCATGCGCAAGGTGGATGGGCATCTCATCCCGCTCAAGCTCGCCGGGACCGCCGAGCCGTCCACCGATCTGAACCTGCTGGCCTTGCAGAGGCGTTTGGACCAGGTGCTCCGGCAGATAAAGGCTTGCAATGACGCCATGCGGCGACGCACACCACAGCCTTCGCAGATGAATCGACCCGGACGCGATGTGAACAAGGAGAGCTCGTCGTCCAACAGGAAGAAGCAGGCCCCTCCCGCATCCTCTGTGCAGAGCTCGCCCGATCCCGCCACGGCGCCATCGGAGAAGCGCCCGCCGCCACCGCCAGCCGAGAAGGTCGCGAAGCCCGCTCCACCAGCGCTGGTCACCAATGCGCCGGTCGTCCGGAGCTTTGAGCCGCGAGAGATTTTGTCACCCAATCCAAAGCTCGCGAGCTATGCCACCGATGTGAGCTCGCCCATGGGCGCTGTCGCAGTGGTCTTGCGGTGCATTCGGCGAGGCATCAAGCACTGCTACAAGCTGCAGCACGCCCTGGACGCATGCGCCGCGCCGCCGCTCGCCCCCTTGCCGGCGATCCAAGCCCGGGAGGGGTCGGAGGACCGATGCTTGAGCTTGCCCAAGGCGCCCTTGATATCCCGCGCAGACGTGTACGACGTGCTGGCCGTGCTGGAGGTGATCGGGCTCATCAAGCCGGAAAGCTACCAGAAGGTCGACGCGGTGGCGAGCCCGGCGAAGATGCCGCCGGTCGCGGATCGTGACCTCTGGAGCGAGAAGTTCATCCGGTGGGCCGCAGACAACTACGCCTTTGCCAGCGAACCTGCCGAGGCCTTGCGTCGGCTGGACGGCATCGTGGCAGCAGCGGCCGCTTCGAGCAAGTCCCCCGACGACAAGGAGAACTCGCTGAAAGTGCGATACATCGAAGCGGCAGACGTCGCTTTGGGCGTCCGGTGTCGAGGCCTCGTCTGGGCTCATGACTTCGCGAGGACCTTTCGGGAGACGCTGGAGATGGCTCTTGGCAGCGACGCGGGCCCAGCCAGTCCCAAGGAGGTCCAGGAACTCCAGCCGGTCTTGCCCCGGACCCTGGAAGACGCCCTCAAGGCGTTCGGGGATCGAGTGCCGCAGCAGTATCTCGCGTCAGACCAGCTGGCGTCGTTCCAGCGACGCCCGATGCGACGGAGGAAGCAGTCAAGCGCATCGCTGCCGAGCCTCGGCGTCGGAGCCGCGCAGGGATTGTCGGTCCAGATCGCCCTGGGCTGCGCCGGGGTGG
Source organism: Pinguiococcus pyrenoidosus (assembly GCA_019677205.1). Taxonomy (NCBI): domain Eukaryota; class Pinguiophyceae; order Pinguiochrysidales; family Pinguiochrysidaceae; genus Pinguiococcus; species Pinguiococcus pyrenoidosus. Next base: position 32,792 of record JAAMXY010004171.1, read on the forward strand.
CAGACGAGGCGGAGTCCATAGAGACCCTGCAGCAAGTGGAGCGCCTCGTGGACAGGATCCTCCACTGCCCGGGACCGATCTCCACCTCCAAGCGGCTGCTGGAGAGGCTTGTGAGCACGCGGGGGCGCTTCGTCCAACCGGCCAGGAAGAAGCAAGCGGCGCTTAGCCCTGCCGGCGATCCGCCCTCGAGGGGCAGCATCAAGGGCTTCAATCGGCACGTCTCCAAGACGGTCGCTCCAATGGAATGCCCCGATCAGGCGTTTCTGGACAAGAGCAGCCTAGGAGACATGGCCGTCTCTTTCAGGGTCGAGACGGAGACGCTCCCGGACGGGAAGAGCTCTCCGAGCAAGCACATCGTGTGCAGGGGGAAGAAGCGGGGCCGAGCGGGGCCGAATCCGAACCTCGAGCCGATCGTGTCCACGAAGCCGATCCTCTGGAAGGACGTGGCGTCGAGATTCGAGATCCTCACCGGCGAGGCCTCGCTGGCGCAAAGTCCCTTCCCGAGCCCGAGGGGCGTGCAGCGAGCCTCTGGCGACGTCAGGGCGTCCAGCGTCGCCGCGTCTTTGAACGCTGCCCCGATGAAGCATGAAGCGCAGGCGACTTCACTGAAGCGCAAACGAAACGAGGGCGAAGCGACCGAGGGTGCTGCACAGGACGCCCGCCCACCGCTGCAGCCGGCCGCGAGCGCAAGACCGTCCCGGCTGGTCATGCCGCAGTTCCGGAAGATCCTGCGCATCGAGAAGGAAGGTCCGGAAGCCGCGCAGGACGATTCAGAAAGCGAAGGAGAGGACCTATCCGACGAAGGCTTCTTGTCCCGGCATGCGACTGCCTTGCAAGCCATGAGAGAACGCGTTCAGGACATCATCAAGCAGCACTCCATCGACGAGGATGACAGGGGCAGGAAGGATCAGAAGTCTTCACGACGAGCAAGAGGACGGTAGGGGACAGCATCGTTCCCGAACGCCAGTCCGCCGTCACGATGATTCCCGTCGTTGATTACGCGCTCGCGTGGATGTCCCGGCCCGGTGTGGAAGGCGGCATCGCCGCGTGCAGCTCCGAGTAGATGAAGTCGCGTCGTGACAAAGCACGAAGAGACAAGCCGGGGGAAGTACTCAGGACGGAAATCAAAGCTCTAGCGAACTCAAGCCTTGTGAATGAAGGTGGTGCGCTCATGGCGCATGTGCACTGCCCAAGCTGGGGACGAAGCGGTTTCCTCAGCGTCATCTTCGCAGCTCCCCAAGGACCGCGACCTTCCTTCTTCTGTGTCTTGTGGTTCTTGTGGACTATGTGGTGTCTCCTGCTCCTCGGGCGACTGCTACCGCTCTTCCTCCGCCTTCTTTCGCTCTAAGCGCTTCTTAAGCTTCTTTCGCTTGCCCAAGAGGATTCGATACGGCACCTTCTCCCTCCGCTGCGGCCTCTCGCCCATCGCTTCGAACTTGGCTGTTTCGTACACCTTCCTCGCATACCCCTCAAATTGCGTTGCGCCTTCAGGTCCAGGTATCCAGTTAGAGCCGCAAAGCCTCTCCAGGCTTTAGGACAGTCGATCGCGCCAGAACGCCAGTCTTGTCCACCTTCAACGCACCTAACTTCTTCACATCGCGGAGAGCTGCGCGGAACTCCTGGGCTTCTTCCACTGCTTGCTGGCGAGACTGCCGCCGACGCTTCCGCGCCCCTCCCGCTGCCCTCGCCGACCTCTTCGCACTGCTCGCATCGGAGAACGACACGACCTGGACGCCTCCCGCGGCCTAGAAAGTGGCGCCAAAAGCCCGGTCAGCTGACCCGAGCGGCATGCGCCACGGAGAGGAGAGGCCCGCGGCGCCGCACCTGCTTCGGCTTCGACGCCCTGGCCTTCTTGGCCGTCGCCATGTGCCACCTTGCTCCGCTGATTCCCCCAAAACTACTTCGCAACGGCGGGTTGTGTGGCGCTTCTCAGCGCTCCGCGTGCGTCCGGCGATGTGACCGCCGGAAATCCGGAGGGACCGCGCCGACAGAGACGAACGCGGAACGCCGCGGACAGAGACGAGCACGTACGTAGCGAAGCGGCAGGACAGCGACGCGGCCTCTCCCCTGTTCCCGCCGTTGCAGGATGACGCCTCGCCGCTTGCGGCTGCTGCTGTGCTGCCTGGCGGCGACGCGGACGTCGTCCCTGCGGCCCTCCGCGCCGCGAGCAGCCGGAGACTCTGCCGTGTCCCGCCGGGAGATCCTGGGATTCGCCGCCGCTGCCGCCGGGCTGGCGCTGGCGCCTCGGCCGGCGAATGCCGGGGGCTCTGCCGAGGCTGGCGCTGCCAACTTGGCGGAGTTTTGGACGGGGCTGCTGGCTGGTGGCCTGTCGCGGACGGCGAAGCTGCTGGTTTTGCACCCCATCGACACGGTGAAGACGCGGGTGCAGCTGGCGAAAGTGAGCGGGCGGAAGGGGGGGCTCTTTGATGACCTCTACGACGGGATCCTGCCACCTCTGGTCGCCGGCACGCCGGGCTCCGCGCTGTTCTTTGCCACGAAGGACTATGTCCAGAGCGCGGCGAGGCAGTCGGCCATGGATCTGGACAATCGCCTCGTGACCATGGTGGCGGTCTTCTTCGCCAACATTCCGTACTGGACGCTGCAGACCCCAGCCGAGGCCGTGAAGACTCGCTTGCAGGCCCGCGACAAGGGAGACCCGCAGGAGGCGGTGGTTGCGGCCAGCGCCGCTGGCGAGGGGGGCCGCGGTGCGCTGACGCTGCAGGAGAAGGCTGCTGACCTGTACGCAGGCTACACGTCCAACCTCGCCTATGCCTTCCCGGTGGATGTCATCAAGTTCTTGATCTACGATGAGCTGAAGCGGAGCGCGAAAGAGAAGAGTGGAGGCAAGGCGTTGGATCCGATCACCAGTGCCATCTACGGGTCCCTCTCTGCCAGCACCGCACAGGCACTCACGACTCCGCTGGACGTGCTGCGCACGCGAATCATGCTCAGCGGGAAGAGCGTCGATCCCGACGGCCAGACGCCGATTGAGAAGCTGAGGAACGACGTAGAAGAAGACGGCGTCGGCGTGCTCTTCGCCGGGACTCCGCAGCGCATGCTTCGGGGCATAGTGGGCGGGGCCGTCCAGTTCAGTGTGTACGAGACGTCGAAGAACCTCTTCGGCGAAGATTTCGCAAAGAAAATGAAGAAGTAGGTCTTCTCGAATCGATCACAACGTAGATAGAGCAAGGCAGAGCATCGTCCGCTGTGCGCACACATGGAGTGCTTCTCTCCACGCGTCTGAGACCGGAGGACGCCCGCTGCTGCACGCGCCTGCGTCTGCGTTCACAGTCATCCACGCATCCCAGCACGAGCCCGAAGCGCCTGAGCCCTCCCAAAACCTGGCGTGAAGAGCGCGGACGCGGACGCGGACGCGGACGCGGGCTGGTCGTTCTCGGCCTCGTGGCGAAGCCACCGATCGGTGTCGCGGTGTCGCGCAGTCCGACCTCGTCGCCCAGGACGGACTTCCTTCCAGCTTCTCCGCCGCCGCTCCCTGGCGGAAGCCGCGGCGTCATGGCCTCAGCAGCGGCCGTTCTGGTGCACCGGGACACCCTCGCGTGTGTCCTGCGCGGCTGCGTGCCCTGCAGCTACAAGGTGGTGAGAGAGGCCGGTCCCGACGCCGTTCCGAACCAGCGACCGGAGTCGTGCTTGCGCGAGCTGGATCGACGCCGGCAGGCGCAGACCGCGGCCCTGGCGACGCGCGGCCTCAAGCGGAGCAAAGGCTGGAAGAAAGAGGAGAAGCGCCAGTTTCGAAAAAGACGCCGCGTGGCGCTCAAGCAGGCGCTGTTGGCCGCCGACGCGAGCGATGAGAGCGACGAAGAGGCGGTTGAGAAGGAGGAAACCTCTCATGAGCGGCGTGAGGACCAGCTGGGATGCTTTAGAAAGGGAGAGCGCATCCTTACGGTTGGCGATGGGGATCTTTCGTTCTCTTTGGCAATTGCGCAGCACTTGGTGAGAACGTCTGAAGGCCGCGCAATGGCTTGCCACGCACGCTGATGCAGCCCCCACGTGCTTGTGACTACCTAGGACCACGGCGGCCTCGTCGCTACGACATATGAGCCTCTCGACAGGTTGAGGGACGTGTATCCCAACTTTGACGACACCGTTCGACAGCTGCGCGAAGAGGGAGTGGATGTCCGGCACGACATCGATGCCGCCACGCTGAACCTCCGCGAGCTGCCGCCTTTCGATCACATCGTCTGGAACTTCCCATGCGTCGCTGTCACAGAGGACGGCAAGCCTGACAAAGGCACGAATCAAGACGGGCAGCTGTCAGAGCTCGAGTCCAACAAGCAGCTGCTGTCCGCCTTCTTCGCTGCCGGCAAAGGCCGCCTCCGAGGTGGGTGGAGTCGGATATCGCTGCAAGTGCGCATGCTATCCATTGATCAGCGTCGGACCCTTGCTGTGGATCTCGGCTTTCTTTGTCTCCTTTGTCTTGTTCTTCTTTGCCTTAACTTGTTCTCCTTGCTGTGCAGAGGGCGGAGCGGTGCATGTATCCCACAAGACGAAGGCTCCGTTCTCGTACTGGAACATTCCCGAGATCGCCACCGAAAGCGGCTTCACCCTCGCGGCCACCATGGCCTTTGATCGAGCGCTGTTCCCGGGATATGTTAATCGAAAGGCTCTTGTCGCGGGTACAGTCACACCAGAATCGCGCTCGATACGGGACAGCGCATGGACTCCTATGCTAACCACTTTTCCACACCACTGCCCTCTCTCGCGATCTCTCGCGATCTCTCCATCTGCAGAGGGGTTTCCCGTGACGGACGCCGTGACTTTTGTCTTCCAGTCAAGCCCCAGCAAGGCCCTTATAAGGCCTCCAAAGAGCGCCGATAGCCTCCTGGAGGCAGTCGCGATGCTAAGCGCCGCAGATAGCGCGGATACGCCATACGTGCAAGCCTCGCCGGGTCTGCTGGAGGACATCCGCGGCAGGCTTTTGAGGAATCCAGCAGCCGACGCGGAAGGGGACGAAGCTGCGACGGCGAGCCCCGCCAAGGGCACAGGCGTGCACGCCAGGGCTGGCTCCCAGAACGCATTTGCGCTCCTTGAGGCAGACGATGACAGCGAAGAGGACGACGAAGCTTTCACTTAGCCTTGGCTTTCTTCCGGCTGCTGCGCTTCTTCTGCAAGCGCCGCCTCTTTTGTGGCTTCGGCACCACCGCCTCGTCGGTGCGCACGCCGCGAATGTTCCGCACCGACACGCCTCTGCGGCACAGAGAGAAGAAGGGCTGTCCGTCTTCCGTCCAATCCTGCACCAAGACGAAGTCCTCCTTGCTCGATTCGCTCCGCGTGCCGTTCATCCGCACCACGTCGTTGCTCTTTGGCTCAGCCGCGTCATTTCTTGGCGCACTGGGTAACGGGCACTCAAGATTCACCTCGATGCTGTCCTGTCGAGTGCTCAGGACGCCGCCTTTCGAGTACGAACTGTCCACCGCGGAGGGCCGATCGACGTAGCTCAGACTCCAGAGCGCGTCCTCGGTCGCCATCCGGATCTCATAGTCCCCCGGCGGCAGATCGACCACCACCGCGCGGCGAGTGGCATCTGACGGCATCGAAACCACTTCAAAAACAAAGGGAAAAGCGCGGGAACTCCATTTCGGATCTCTCTTTCTCTTTCTTTTGGCGCTCACGCCCGCATGTTTGCTGTTCTACCCTTGACTCTTGAGATGATACGTACTATTTTGATGTCTATAAATATGTAAATAATATATAGGTTTCTTGATCATCACCTCGGCACTTCGGTACTTCGGTACTTTAGCAATTTGGTACTTTAGTACTTTGGTACTACCTCATATGGGTATTTCTATCTTTCTATCTCTACAACAATAGAAATAAGAAAAGGCCGAAGGGTTTTCCGCCGTTTCCGTCAGTCCCACTCGAGAGAGACGCGCGCGCGCCATGGACGCCACCGGCGCGCCAGCCGACGCAGATGAGGCCACGCGGGGAGCGAGTAGAGATCCGCCCTCTCGACGGCCCAACGCCACCGCGGAGCGCTACAAGCGCCTCCTGGGCCTCGCCAGGACCGGCCTCGAAGAGACCACCAAGCAGCTGCAGGAGCGGGAGCGGCAGCTGCAGGCGCTACAGGTGGCTTTGAACCCACGTGGTTTCGCCAGAACGAAGCTGCTTCGGATGATCCCTTACCCTGTGGATCGCTCAGGCAAAGCTGCAGGAGAAAGATGAGGAGCTCCGAGTGGCTCTGGGCAGCGACGCCATGCTCGGCGGCGGGCAGTTGGAGGTGGTGGACGTGCTGGCGCGCGTGGATGTGTTCGGTACCATTCACTTGCTCAGCGAGTATGCGGATATCGCGGAGCCGCATTGGCGTAGCTTCAAGGTGCGTCTCCTGGGGCAGCTTTGGAGCGAGTGAAAGGCGGCCGAAGCTGAGATGCCTTCTGGTCGTTTAACACGCAAAGGACGATGATCGAGCGAACGATTTCATCCGCAGGGACAGCGGCGAGCCTGTCCGCATGCCAGCGCCGCATCTGTCGCCGCATCAAGTGGCTGAGAGGGTCGCATCTCTTGAGCAAGAGCTCCGCGCGGTCAAGGAGGACTTCCGGAGATACCGCGTGCGAACACAGATCTCGGCCAAGCAGCACGAACGCAACGTCTTGGAGGTGACGCGACCGTGTTGGCAGTAGCTCAGCTTTCACAAGATTTCTGGGATTGCCAGCGACCTACCTAATGGACGTCCTCGTGGCACAGACGCATCAAGTACGCTCGCCGCCATCTGCTACGCAGGCAAAGCTGAGGGACCGAGAGTTGCTTCGCGCGAGGGACCAAGAGTGGCAGGTGGGTGTTGCTCGGATGGCGCCGCGTCCCCGAGTCCCCGATGGTGGCGCTAAGCACCTTCCCTCCAGGTCCGCATTCGATCTGCCGAAGAGGCTCGGCAAGCAGCGCAGAGGGAGGGGGATAGCTGGAAGAAGCTTTTTGAGCAGGAGAAGAAGCAGTACGTCAAGTCGTCAACGCCCATGGTCGACGGGACCGGGGCTCGGCGCGCTGATGTGTGCGTAACGCTTGCATGCTCTTCCTCCTTGCACAGGAGGGAAGACCTCATGAGAAGAGGCGTGGAGACGGCGTTGGCAGCCAGCTGGAGGAAGCGGTACGAGCATGCGGTGCGCGAGAAAGACAGGGTTGCCTCGCTCTTGCGGCTCTACCACGCATCCGGAGCAATGGACGACGAAGAGGTGGAAGAATCGGAGATTCTGGACGACAAAGAACTTCTGGAGGCGGCCGACATAGATGCAGAGCTCGATCGGAGCTCGAACCAGGAGCTTCGGGCGCGCATCAATGAGCTCCAGAGCCACTTCGCGCGGTACCAGAAGCAGGTTGAGGAGCTTCTGCGGAAGGAGAAGGAGAGGCACGCGCTTGGCCTTGGTAGCCCACCGCAGTCGCCTCGAAATGGAAGATCATGGGGTGGACCAGCCGAAAATGGCGCCGCCAAGCTTGCCTACATCAAGAACCTGCTCCTGCAGTACTGGACTTCTCAAGATGTGCGGGTGAGCAAATGCAACATGAGTTGGAAGCAATCCCGCAGCGCCAGAACCGTAACGTCGATGCACACCCATTCGCTAGCTTAGGAAGCAAACGGAGGAGACCCTCGCCACGGTCTTGGAGTTCTCGACGGCCCAGAAATCAAAGCTCCGAGAAGTCCAGGGATTGCGCGAAAGCTGGTTCGCAGGCACCTTCCAAGGATGATTTCATGTCATGAAGCGCCTCGCGGCACGTGTGCCTGGGAAGCCGCTCTCCCCGGAAACCACCGCCTCGCCTGCGCAAGTGGACACCCCCTCCACATCCCACTTGACACGGAACGCATGACGTAAGAAGTGACGCAACTGCGTACTTGACCCACTCCGACTCGACAAAAGTAGTTCGGGGACTTTCGGTGTTCGGCGCGTTGCACGTGCTACCATAGAGCCCCCGCACCACAGCGAGAAGAGCCCTTTGAGTGGCTGTGAGCGTCGAAGATATTTCCATCCGAAGCTCTCGAGACTCCTCACCCATATGATACACGTTTAGCGTATTTTTAATGTTTTGACGCTCTCACCAATTTGCTTATGATATGCAATTCGGCAACTAAACAAAGCAAGCAAAGAAAGAACCAGCTTGATAGCTTCTCCCCCAGATCCAGTCGCGAACCAAGGGGATACAGCACTCGACCTCATCCTCGCCGGCAGATTTTGCCGAGCACACAGTGAGCCGACTTCTCTCTCTTTGCAAGCCGCGCACCAGATGAGACGCAACGCACGTGGGAAAGGTTCTCCGCGACGCGGACAGCGCGGGCGCCAACGAGGAGGACACACTGGGCCGAGACGACCTCTCAGGGGTCTTGACCCAAATCGTCCCTTCTTCGATAGGCTCACTCAGAACAGCTCTGCTGACGTGAGGAACGTTGCCGAAGCCGCTAAGGTGCTGGAGTACTGCACCACCTTTGTCGAGCAGGAAGGCATGCATATGCTGCTCCAGAGGCTCCTGCTCCGCCAAAAGGAAAGCCACGGACGCGGGTTTCTTCTTCAAGTGCTCCAGTACCTCGGCGATGGCGTCGACGATGGCAGTCGTCGCTTGTACAATGCCTTCTTCGACCTCCTGAAGTTGTTGCAGCACCCCAAGCCGGCGTACAAGGTCGACGTGGAGACCGTCTTGCGGACCATCTTCGGACTTGGCTTCGTGTTCCGCACCTTGGTGGACACCCTACACCTCCTGACGCGGCCGAAGGCCGAGATTTTGCTCTGCACATCAGTTGCGCTGTGTATGGCAGACAGCGACGCGCGAAACGACGAGTCGATCAAGCGGATCGCGGAGCACCTAGCCACCGAGTATGAGCTTGGCCGACTTCGCGGCATTGTGCGGGGTGACTCCAACGATGTCACCCCTCAAAGTACTTTTAACCGGCACAGCAACGATCACGAGGACTTCCGGAGCATCATGATCCCGCCTTCCGTGGACGAGGTCACAACTTCGAACAGTCCACACTTGCCCGCGTTCCCAGAGGCTGGCGGTGTGGACGCGTATCTGGAGTATCATTTTCGCCTCCTGCGGGAAGACTTCATCGGCCCAATTCGAGATGCCTGGCAGGAACTGAATGAATCCTTCCGCGATGCCAGTGCCACGATCTTTCGGCCCGTCCGGGTGCTCAACTATGACGTTGATAAGGGATGTGTTCAAGTGAGTATGGGCATACCAGCCAGTCTGTGGCATCTGAAGGGCAAGAAGCCGGAGCAGCGCAAGGATTTCTGGGAGCAGCACACTCGTTGTCTTGCCCACGGCACGCTCGTTGGCCTCTTCGTGAAACCAAGAGATGAAGAAGGAAGTGCGCATCGAGCTCCTTCGTCCAGCTGGACCCCGGCGTACTTCGCCACCATCCAAGATCGAGACTCGGACAAGCTGAAGAAGGACTATCCTGAAGTCGGCATCAAGCTTAACAGCGTTTCGAGGCTGGGCAGCTTGCTGCATTCCTTCGGCGAGCGGAAATACGCGTCTCAGATGCCGGCGCCGGTCGATCTAGCATTGGTTCCGGTGTCCACGAGGTACTCGTCCATACTCCCGGTTCTGCAGCGGATACAGTCGATGGTGTCACTGCCCTTTGAACCCGAACTGGTATATGGAGAGAACCCCGAAGATACCGACGCCGCTTTGAGGTTGGAACGCAGCCAACATCGAATCAAGCTGTCACGGCCTCGCCAGGTTGTACGCGACTTCGACTCTGACGACGAGTATGGGGTTGGGCAAGATCTGGACTACTTGTCGGCTCGCCTACCTGACCTGACTCGGGAGACAGTCCAACTCCCCGGCGCTGTGACCAAAAGATTGCTCGAGCTCGACGCGAGCCAGTTCGAAGCAGTACGGAAGGCGCTGCGTGAACGAGTTGCGCTGATCCAGGGCCCTCCGGGAACCGGGAAAACATACATTGGCGTGCTGCTCATCCTGATCTTTCTGACTGCTATGCCCGACGCGACGATTCTATGCCTTTGCTACACGAATCACGCCTTGGACAGCTTCTTGGAGAGCCTCCTCGACTTTGGCGTCACCAAGATCATTCGCATCGGCAGGAGAAGCAAAAGTGAACGCCTTGAAGACTTCAACATCTCCAAGAAGGCCAAGAACTCCGATGGAGGGATTGCCGACGACGAATTCAAGCGGCGCTGGGCGTGTACCAAAGAGCGGCTTAAAGACTGCAAAGCGGACATCTTAGAGCTGGAGAGGGCAGTCAAGTCGAGCTTCGTGAATTGGGACCGGCTTGTGGCACCCTTCCTCAGACACGAGGACAACGACGCCTTCCGAGCCCTTTCTGTCGAAGCTGTGGACGAAGACGGCTTCCAACAAGTCGGCGGTGGAGGGCAGTCGATAAAGGCCAGCTATCTCTGGGATCGATGGCGCAAGGGAAAAGGACCAGGTCCGACGTTTGCCGAACGCGTGGACCATCCGCTTTGGCGTCTCACGCAGCCTGAACGACAACAGAAGATAAAGAAATGGGAGGAAACGCTTCGCAAGCCAATTGAGAAAGACCTTCAGCGTTGTGTTCAGGAAGTTGGTGGCTGCCAGGAGACCCTGAGATCGATGTGCCAGGACAAGCAGGTCCAGGCTCTGCGGAAGGCGCGGGTGATAGGGTGCACAACTACAGGAGCGTCCATGTACCGCCAGACCCTGGACGAGGTCGGCGCAGAGATCGTCATCGTCGAGGAAGCGGCCGAGATATTTGAGGCCCACGTGATAGCTAGTCTGAGCCAAAGCTGCAAGCATTTGATACAAATCGGCGACCATCTACAGCTTCGACCAAAGGCAGACCACTATCCCTTGACAGTAGCCGCCGGCCGAGGCTACGCCGTGGATAGATCGTTGTTCGAGCGCCTTGCCCAGCTGCGGCCGCCGTCGTTGTTGAGAAGGCAGCATCGAATGCACCCTGCGATTGCAGCGATCCCAAAAGCCCTCATGTATCCTTCCCTCGAGAATGCCGAAGCGACGTCGAATCGAGCGCCGCTTCGAGGGATCGCGGGGAATCGCCACACAGTCTTCTTCAATCACGATGTGCCTGAGGACGCTGCTCGAGCTGCCGACGGCGAAAACTCTCGATCAAAGACAAATGATCATGAAGTGGAGCTTACGGTGTGCATCGTGCGCTATCTGCTGCAGCAGGGCTACGCCGCGAGCGACCTAGTTGTTCTCACTCCGTATCTTGGTCAATTTGCTAAGCTGCGCGCAGCCCTTGCGGAACAGGAGGTCTCGACCATCGTCGCCGAGCAGGACGTAGACGACGCAAGGCGTCATCTGAAAGAGGGCTTTGCAATGGAAGCACTTGGTGGAAGAAGCGATAATCGCGACAACGACGCCGTACGCGTCGCAACAATTGACAACTATCAAGGTGAAGAAGCCAACGTTGTCGTCGCATCTCTCGTACGAAGCAACAGCTCGGGAAGCATTGGCTTCCTCCGGGAGAAGGAAAGAGTCAACGTGTTGCTGTCACGCGCTCGCGAAGGCCAGATTCTCGTGGGGAATTTCAACACCTTGATGGAAGGCTCTCGAGGTCTTTGGAGGCGTGTTCTCGAAGCTACGAGGACTGAAGCGGGCATACCTTGCCAGAATTTCTTGGAGGTCTGCTGCAGCAATCATTTTAGAAGGACTCGACTGCGACAACCGGGGGACTTTGCAGAACTCTGTCTTGATGGCGGTTGTCACCAAGTCTGCGGAAAGCTTCTCGGTTGCGGCCATCTTTGTCGGAAGCGCTGCCACGTGGGCAGTTGCAGTTGTTCAGCACTTGTCGAGAAGCTGTGCCAAGGGTTCCACGGCGAGCATCATCATACCATTCTAGTGCCGTGTGGCTTCTCCGAACAGGCTGAGTGCGATCTGTGCACCAAGTTGATGAAACTGGAACAGCGACAAGAAGCTCAAAACGAGAAAGTCAGGAAGGCGAAGCTAGAGAACGAAAGGCTTCGAAGAGAGCTCGAGGAGAAAATCCGACTGGCTCGGGAAGAGTTGGAAAACAGTCGCGCATTGCAACAAGACAGGCTGGACAACCTTGAGCTCGAACATAAGATAGGGCTAATGGAAATCAACGCCAGCGTGCGTAGCAATGAAGACCTTCAAGACATAGCCCAACGCCGAGCAGAGCTGCACGAAGAGGCAGAAGAACGTAAGGAACAAGCCGTGCAAGAGCAAGCTCGTATAGTTCGAGGAGAAGAAGATAAACTTCAGCAGGAATTAGCCATGTTGGAGGAAAAACAGAAGGACGAGGAACAACGCATGGCTGCAGATCTGCGGAAAAAGCTGAGTCGGCTTGAACAGGAAAAGAAGAAAGCCAAGGCACAGGTCGAAAAGATGAAGAACGAGCGCCGCAGGCGGTATCAAGAGCAGCTGGCGGCGAACGAGGCTGCGGAGGCAAAGATACGTGATGAGGCGGCCTCGCAGAAGGAAGAGCTGGCAGCTGCGGAAGCCCACGAGATCAGAAGGCTCTTGCAGGCTCGTGCCGTTCTGTTCGACGCGCAGCTGGAGAACCAGCGATGCCATGAAGAGGCCATGAAGAAGCTACATGAGACTGCCAAAGACTTAAGCTCCCGAAAGGACCAGGACTGCTGCATCTGTTTCGAGTCCTACACAGCTTTGGAGGGCTTCCGCTGTGAGAACGCCGAGCGGCATTTTACCTGTACGGATTGCTTCAGCCGGCACGTCTCCGAGGAAGCGGAAAAGCTCAAGCTCGACAACGCCAAGATCGGCTGTCCACTCCTCCGTGTAGGTTTATGCGAGGCAGCAGAGCTCGAAGACTACGAGCTCTGCCGCTTCGTCACCACCGAGTGCTTCGTGAAGTACCGCGACGAGAAGCTCGCAATGATCGAACGTCGAATGCAGGCAGAGATGCAGCGAGAGGCCGACGCTCGGGTCGAAGAGGAGGTGGAGAGGCGCTTACAAATGACGGCCCTCCAGCGAGAGATTGAGGACCGGGCGAAGCACGTGCAGGAGGAGATCCTGACGTTGAAATGCCCACTGTGCCGGCACGCGTTCCTCGACTTCACCGGATGCTTTGCGCTAAAATGTAGATTTTGCCCTTGCGCTTTCTGTGCAGCGTGCCTGCAAGACTGCGGCGCTGATGCCCATCCACATGTTGCTAGATGCGCTGCAATGCGAGAAGCGGGGCTTAGGGACTACTTCGGATCTGAAGCGATGTTTGGGCAAATCCAGAAACTCCGGCGAGAACGGCTTCTCAGAGCTTACTTTGAGCAGCTTCAACGGCAGGAAGTCTATGCAGCGGTTCTGGAGGCCACGCATAATCAGCTCCGAGAGCTTGGGCTGAACGCGGTGGCTGAGGAGCTGCAGTTGAGGGTGAATGCGTAGGCGGTTGTTCTGTTTAACAAGGCTGAAGGCGGAGCCGAGCTTTGCATCGGCGCTGCAAAGCGTGATTTCTCGTACTAGCATATCGATGCATGTGAACGGAGTGTTTCGTTCGTTGAGCAGCGGGAACGAAGGAGTACTAGCAATGCCCAAGCGGCATCTTCTCCAGGGGTGTGTTTTTTTTTTGTGGTTTGGGAAGGGAGGCTTAGGTTCGCGGGTCGGCAGAAAGCAAGCATTCCGGGGATGTATGTCTTCCTCAGAGTCCGCCACTGTTGCTGGTGCGGAACAGTGCCCCAAACAGTCTCAACGCTCTCCGCCGTCCCCTGCCGTTCATCTGACATATCATCTTGCGTGTTCCCGCTCAGCATCCTATGAGAAGCCATCTTTGTGGCCGCCGCGGCGCCATCGGTCGCAAGAATTCTGGCCGGGGCCGCTCTTTGTGGATCTCGTCGGAGGCCCTTCACACGGGCACGCCATCGCCAGCACCTTCGCGGCGCTCTCGCGCTGGAGATGGACGACGAGAGGCAGAGGAGCCAGCGTCGCGGGCTGTTGGACGACGACTTCTTGGCGGCGGGCGCAGCGGATGCATCGGAATCTTCCGCTCGGGCGAGGCTCGGAACGAGCTTCTCAGGTAGGTTTCGCCGGCTTTTCGGGCTTCGCGGCCGCTGCCAACACCTGCGCGGGCGGTGCAGGGCCGTCGGATGACTACCGCGCGCTGTACGACTCCCACGTGGACGAGGAGGAGCTCGACGGCGGCGCGGAGCGCGTGGATCTCGCCACGAGACACCTGAGCTTCAGCGTGCTCGTCAAGGCCCCCAACGACAGGCGATGGCTGTGCCAGAAGCGCGTGGAGAAGACGCTGCTGAGGCCCGTGGAGCTCAACCTCCGCGCCGGGGAGTTCGTGGCCCTCATGGGCCCCAGTGGCGCCGGCAAGACCACGCTGCTCAACGTGTTGGCTGCGCGCAATCACAGCACGGGGATCGTGAGGTATGCAGGGCACGGCAATGGAAAGCATGCTGGAGCTGAAAGGGGTGACTCGCTCCGCTGCGTCGGCATCCAAGGGGCGACATCCTGGTCAACGGCGAGGCGATGCCGCCGAATTTCAAGCGCATGAGCTGCTTCATTCCACAAGACGACGTGCTCCTTTCCGGCTTGACGCCGCGGGAGACGCTGCATTACGCAGCGCGCCTCAAGCTCACCGGGTCCGTGGAGAAGACCGACAAGCGCGTGAATGAGATACTGCGCGACCTTCGCCTCGAGGAGTGTGCAGACACGCTGGTTGGCAACGTCGACAAGAAGGGCATCTCTGGGTACGTCTACGGAGTCTCAGCCACCCCCATGACGCACTGCTCACCAGCGCTCATGGCGGCCTTGACGCCTTCTGCAGAGGGCAAAGGAAGCGAACCTCGATTGGACTCGAACTGATCACGAATCCTTCGTTGGTCTTCGTTGACGAGGCAACGTCAGGTTCGTGCGCGTTGCCGGAGGCAGCTGTTCCCCCCCTCTCCCTTCTGTTCTCTTTTGAGAGGCAGACTCAGACCGCAACACCCCCATGATAGGCCTGGATTCGAAAATGGCGGAGGACGTGGTGCAGATCCTCGCGCATCTCGCCATGAACGACCGGCTCGTGATCTGCACGATTCACCAACCGAGCATCCGGATCTTCCGCATGTTTCAGCGATGCATTCTCCTTGCCAAGGGCAGAGTGGTGTACGACGGCCGGGTCGACCAGGCGGAAGAGCACTTCCGGTTGGAGCACGGCCTGACCATCGACGCTGGAGACAACGCAGCAGATGCGTATATGCGGTGGCTGCAGGACGATGACATCCTGGAGCAGATCTTCCAGCACGACGCGGCTCAGCCCGCGAATGACGCAAGCGACCTGTCCGCACGGGGCAGCTTCTCCGGCACGGAGATGACGTCGCGCCAGTCGGCAGGCGAGGCCGCGGCGTCCAAGTCCACCGCTTCCCTCTTCAAGATGGATCACGAATGGAGATACCCGCGCGGCAGGTTTGAGCAGACGATCATTCTCACGCGGCGGTCGTTCTTGGACGTGACCAAGGACCCGGCCAAGTTCCTCCGAGGCATCGTGTTCCGCTGCACAATTGGTTTTTTAGTGGGGACCGTCTGGTTTGGGCAGGTGAGTGCTTCCTCGCAAACCAACCCCCCCGGCTCGGCGAAAACTGATTTGATGAGCTCCGCAGGCCGGGGATACGCTCGAGGCGACGACAGCTGTCGAGTCGGTTTTCTTCATTTCGACGTTCAACGTGATTCAGGACACGCTGGTCAACACCCTCTTGACGGTTCCGCTGCTGAGGTGAGGAGGGCTCAAGTGCCGCGCATCCACACTGCCGCACCAGTCGTCAGCTCCGTGTCGCATTCCCAACGCAGGAGCCTGATTCTTCGAGAGTATCACAACGGCATGTACTGCCTGCCAGCGTGGTACCTATCAAACGCCATCGTGACCCATGTGACGCAGCTCGTCATTAGCGTTGTCTTCGGGTACGTCCGCCATACGCCCGCCAGCAAATCCCATGCTTGAAAGACACGATCACTGCGGCATAGCAGATCTTCCGCTGCTCTGCTCCTTGGGCTCTTGCTCGAATTTTCTCTGACTCGTTTCATCTTGTTCCCTTTCGCCCCCTCCCCCCCCAGCCTGCCCTTGTATCTTCTGGTGGGACTGAGGTTGACGCCCTGGAATCTGGGAATCTACATGGCAGTCCTGATCATCGAATCGTGGATTGCGTACGGCATTGGGCTCACCGTGGGGGCCTTCTCCGCGGATCTGCTCGAGGTAAGAGGGTGGGTCGCCACAGTGCTCTTTCGCTTCGCTTCGACGATGACGATTGACGCGCCGCAGGCACAAAGCCTGGCCGCGCCGGTGCTCGTTCCTCTGATCCTCTTCGCCGGGTTCCTCCTCCCCTATGAGACGATACCCTCGTATTTCAGACCGTTCTACTGGGCGAGCTTCCTGCAGTACGGCCTCTCGATCCTTCAGGTAGGCACCGGAAGCTGATGTCGCTCCAGGCGAACTCCGGATGTGTTGACGGGTTGATAGATACACGATATCCTGACATGCTCCCGTACGTACCCGTGACGTCACCTCAGATCAATGAGTATGAGGGCAAGGTGTTCACCGATTGCAGGGCGGATGAGGCTCCTGAGGTCTGCCAGCCATTCGTGGATTGCCCAGAGACGGGAGAGGAGTTCCTGGAAACACGCAACAACGACACGTCGAACCTCGGCAGGAACTTTGCGATCCTCGCTGGCATGCATATTGCGTTCATGATAGCGACATACTACGCCTTCCGGTATCGAATCCGGAGCTTGTAGTGCGCGGACGCCTCTGCGGACGTCTTGCGCGCCCGTCCGCCTACTTCAGGCGGGACCGCCAAGATGAAAAATGAACCATGCTTTTAGCGTCGTCTGAAGCGTTTACGCGATTCAGCAGAAGACATCTACGAGCCACGACAGATCTCAGTGTGGGAGGTCAGTGTAGCACACGCAAGCGCTGAGCAGTCCCCTACTAGCTAGAGGTTCTGATCACGCGGGCATCCCCCGATCCGCACCCACACCACGCGGTGTCCGCACGTCCACCCCCGGCTGCGCCGTACGGTCCGCCGTCTCTGTACAGGTCCAGATTCGCTGCTTGAAGTACCAATAATCCTCTGGCAACCCAGCGCCTGTATTGAAGGGCCACATCTGAACTACGTTTCAACTGGAGGCGGCGGTGGCGGCACGGGGATGGAGTCTGGACTCGCCGACGGAGGGGGTGGAGGCGGCACGAAGGACACCTGCTGCTCTCCAGACGCAGGTTGCGCCACCGCTTCCGCATCGCTCTGCATTGACCTGCATTTGCGAGGCAACGACCAGGTCTGTTAGGGGCCTGCTCTCTTCGGGCTTCATCGCTTGGTCTCATGGCTGGTCATCGTACCCTCTCCGTCCCTGACTGCTATCGCCCTCTTCCTCCTCCGGATAAAAAATGCGCTCTTGGATGGGGACTCCCGGCGCGGACACGTGCTTCTTCGCCTGGCCGTTCAAAGCCAGCGGGGGGGAGCGCCTCTCATCCATGCTGATCACGTTGCGTCGGCGGCCAATGCCGCCCACGAGCGCCGCTCCGCCGGCTTTGGGCACCCGTCGCACCATGGTGAAGGTCAGGACGTCGCCGATCGCGACGCTGGTAAGGACATTCTTGATCTCGGCTGGGGTCCTGACGCGCGTCCCATTCAAGCTGACGATGAGATCCCAGCGCTTCGCACCCGCCTGCGACAGGCTGCAGCCGGCGCTCAGCTCGGCAATGAGCACCCCGGTGATGCTGTGCTCCGTGGACGTCACGAGGTTGAGCCCCAACGAGCCGTCCGGCCTCCTAATCTTCATGCTGAACTCGTTGGAGAGCTCGTAGTCCTCGTTCAGGCGATCCCCGCCGGCGCTGGACGCGAGGAAATCGCGCTGGGCGACCGCCTGACTCTGCGCGTGCTGGTGCCCGTGGGCGTGGCTGGCGGCCCGAGGGGGAGCCGGCGTGGGCAGCGAGTTCCGCCGCCCGTGGGTCATGACGGATCCTCGGCGGCTCTCAGACGGCGCCGCCGCGTTCTGGTCGTGGTCGTCGTCGCAGAAGTACGTCTCGAGCTTGAGACTCTCGTCGCTGGCCACCTCGGTCAACGTGCGGCCCTCGATCTTGATGCCCTGGCGGACGTAGTGGCCGTCGCGAGCCAGGTAGACGCAGAAGTACAAGTAGTCGCCGCCGAAGCCGGCGCCGCCCGAGTTGGAGTTGAACGAGCTGGTGATGCTCGACGCGTGCGAGTGGCTGTGGCCCATGTTGGAGCCGCTGGAGTTCATGCGCTCTCGCATCGCGAGGCTCAGTTGGCTCGTGCCTCCGTCGGCGTCGGCGTCGCCACCCTTTAGCTCTCGCTGCAGGTCGCGGATCTCGCTGACCCACTCGGTGGCCTCTCCGGTGCTCTCGGCAAAGGCGATGAAGCTCTTCTCCGGCGCCAGGACGGCGAAGGCGGCGCTCTCCGTGGTGGGGATGCCCTTGTCGCAGATCGCGACGGAGACCAGCTCGAGCCAGTGGTTCACCTTCCAGGTGCCGGGCCCGCGCGACAGCGTGAGCGTGCGGAAGGCGCTCTCCTGCGTGCCGTAGATGAGCAGGTCGTTGAAGAGGACGAAGCGGAACTTCTTGGGCCCTCTGCGGCTGATCTTGCTCAGGCTGCCCTCCTTGACGAAGAGGCGGCTGGGAGTCACGAGCTCGGGCACGCCGAACTCCTGCGCGATCTGCAGCACGCGCATGCGCGCCTCCGACGCGTTCACCTGCGTGTTGACGCTCTGCGTGGAGTCGGAGATCTTGTCCAGCGTCTCCTTGATGAGGTTGACCTCCATCTCGTTGCTCTCCGACGTGGACTTGAGCACCTGCTGCAGCAGCAGGCGGTAGCGCGGCATCCGCTGCACGGGCTGGATGAGGAAGTCGGCCAGCATGCGCGACTTGCAGGACGCCTGCAGCTCGCAGGCGCGGATGAACGCGGCCACCTGCGGGTTCTGCTTGAGGCGCGCGAGCACCCGCGCGGAGTTGTCGTAGTTGTTGATGTACACGGAGTACATCTTGAAGAACTGCGCGTACTGGCTCATGGTCTGCACGGTCTTCAGCACGCGCTCGTGGGACTCGCAGGTCACGTGCTTCTCCAGGTCGGCCAGGAACTGCTGGTTGCAGGCCAGCACGGTCTTGATGTTCGCGAAGACCGCGGACAGGTCCTCCGGGCTCACGCGCGTGCTGCCGGGCATGTCGGCCAGCTCCTTGCTGTAGATCTCCATGGGGATGAGAAACGTGTTCACGATGATGTCCACCGCCTCCACATACGTCTTCTCCGTGGTGTAGATCTCGTCCACCGCGCGCGCCCGCTGGCGCTCTCGCTTCTCGTCCTCAGCCATCGCCCGCCCGTCAGCGCGCGACAGCGCACCGCCTCGGCCGCTCTGAAGCGTTTCCGCGCGCGGCGCGAGCGCTGCCCGCCGTTAAAGACCCGCGCCTGCCTCGCAGCGGCGCCGCTGGGCACTTCCCCGACGTTCCCGGACGCGTAGCGTGCGCCCAAGGCAGACGGAGGCAGCTGGAGCGCGGAGCGCCTCGAAAGTCGAGCGCCCAAGCGACGGCTTCCGCTCTGCGGAGAGGGGAGGCAAAAAACCTAACGCTCCTTCGTTTTGCGCCTTTGGCGCCTCGCGAGCTCCGCGCCACGCGCGACCCCACAGCTCCGCGCGCACGCGCTCGAGATCAGCGAGCAGCACCTGAAGCGCGGAAAGCGACGTCACCGCCTGGCACCGGTAACGAGCGTGAGCTGGCGCCGCGCTGCGCCCGACTTCGCCGTGCTGAGCATTTCCGAAGCTTCAGTTATGGGGCCAGGCGAGGGGGCATGTCCGGTAGTGTATGGCGGCGACAGGGGAGCTGCTCGGGCCGAGGCATTGGTCCGACGAGCCGCCGAAAGCGGGCTCCGCAAGGCCCGAGAACAGTAGCGGAACAAGGGACGGAAGCAGCGGGCAACCATAGAGCGAGACAGGCGTTACGAGAAATGGACGCCCAATAGCAGGGATTCCCGGACGGCGGTGCCGGAATGGAGCTGTACATTCGAGAATACCGTTCCCGCGAGCATCTTGGTACCGTGCCGCAGTCCCACCTATGGTGTGGGAGCATTGCGACTCGTCTGGAGCCAGTCGCGCCCTGTCGCTTCCGGAGAACGTTCTACAGTGGGCATTAGCTGGCCCTGCCGATGCCTGCCCGCGGAGAAACATCAACATCCCAGCGCCGGTCATTTCCGGCATTCTGGCTGCTCCCTTCTGGACGGCCGGTTTCCGGATTTCCCGAGGGATGGCCGGCAGGCGCGCGCCCTTTCCAGCTGTCACCCGTTCTCGCGCCTGTGCAACGGTAGCACAAGGGCGGCTCAGAATCGCCCTGACGACCACAATTTGCGAACAGAATTGAAAATGTTCTCGAAAGAACTGAAACGGCTGGATCGGAAACTTCAATATTACCTGGACCAATGGCGTACCTCTCAGCCGCGTGCTGCCCAATCATGACGTTTCGTGGCTTCCACGTTCACCATCCATTGGTTTATCGCACTGACGTATGTCCCGTGGCGCGCGTCATTCGCCAAAGCGAGGCATGGACGAATGCGAACCTCGCGCGGCGGTCGTTTCAAACTTTGCAAAGCCATTTCCTGCATAGCGATGCCATAGCACGGGCTAAGAGGAACCTGGACAATAACCGCGACGTGGCGCTTCTCTCCCACGACTCCAGCTGTCTTATTTCGCGGGCTTTTCCCGCCGCCGAACTTCGGCCTTCCTCCCTTCTCGAGCCCCCCCTCGCCGATCTGCTCTCCCCAGGCAGCTCCCCTACCTATAGAAGTGCTGGTCTGGAGGCGGACCTGCCACTTCGCGGACCCCCTGTGGCCCGGACGCTCCGCAGGTTGCACCCTGGCCTGCCATGCCCGCTGCGTCTTGAGCTCTGGTTCGCGAGAAGCTACCGTGTCTCTGCAATTTTGATCGCCATGCTGCGCAGCAAGGCCAAGAAGCACGTGTGCAGCTTCGAGGGCTGCGGCAAGTCCTTCGACTCGCGCTGGAGCCTCACCAGGCATGTGCGCATCCACACGGGGGAGAAGCCCCATGTGTGCACGTTCCCAGGTGCGCCACTGACCGCCCCACTCCTTGCACCAAGTTGCTGTGGATGAGAGTGTGCTTGAGAGGGGGGGGGGGAGGAGGGATCAGGCGCAGGAGGAGAAAGAAATGGGAGAAAAGCGTAAGAACTGGAGAACTGATCGCTGGAAGTCTCCCGCAGGCTGCAACAAGGGCTTCGTAGAGCGGAGTGCGCTGACGAGGCACCTCCAGACGCATAGCGATGACAAGCCGTTCGAGTGCCATCTGTGTTTCAAGCGCTTCAAGTGCAAAGAGGTGAGCCTTCCTGCCGGAGAGAGGCGTTGACACCAGCTCACGAGACCCTGGCTCGACAGTACTTGGACGTGCACCTGCGCACCCACGAGGACACCAAGAACTTTCAATGCACCTTCCCCGGCTGCGGGCGGATCTACAGCACGAGGAGGTGCGTTCCGGCTGCTGCCTTGCAGCGAGGAGCTTTCTGGCAGACGTGACTGAAAGCCTGACCCGCTCGCCTAGGGGCCTGCGAAAGCATCGGCTTAAGGCCCACGATACGCTAGAAATGAAGAGTGCGGTACCCGCCATGCAGGTAGAATCCCATGTGCGGGAACGGGTGCCCAGGGCGCCTCGGCAGAAGCGAGCCAAGGCCCTACCGAAGGCCAAGAGCCTAGAGAAGTGCGTTAGCGATTGCCTGCTTGGCATTGAAGAAGCCATGACGGCCTTGGGCGACGCGAAAAGCGTGGCGTCGCAGCCGGACGTCAAGGTGGCGCTGTCGAAGATGCAAAACGTCAAGTCAGACTTGAAGGAGATAGCAAAGCACGCAGAGAGACTGACCAAAGGGTACGTAGGAGCAAAGCGAAGTGGCCAAATGCGCAAGAGGAAGGTCAGGCGGTAATTCAAGACACCTCGGGTTGCACAGGGCTCCTGCAAAGCAGCCGAAAGCGGGCGAAGCCCACCTGGAGTTGATGAATGCCCTAAACACGCCCTTCGGACTCTTTGCGGCGAATCCGGCTCCAATCCACTCAAGTGCGATGCAGCAAGTTGAGGCGGTGACTAGCGCAAGTGACCAGCTGCCTTTCAGTATGGCGATGAATCACTTCGGAGGAGCGGCAGGGAAGAATCGAAACGACCTGCAGGTCATGGCGGACAAGCTGATGAACCAAAGCTTGGTTCCGGATGACCTGCTTGAGGAGGGTGACGACGACGAGGACGACGACGACGACGACGACGACGAGGACGACGACGACGACGACGACGACGACGAGGATGAGGACCAGGAGGGGTAGGCTTCCCGGTCCATTCACCTGCAAACCTGACCTTCGCGAGCTGGATTGTAACGCAGCTTCATCCCAACTCTTAGTGAGGAAGTCATATCCCCTAGCGATGCGGACGATTTTGCGAGCACACCTGGTCTCCCAATCGAAGAAGACGTCGACTTTGCGTCCACCTTCACCGAGCCGCTGCAGAACGGCCTACCCGGCTTGAACATCAATGGAAGCTCTCGGAAACGCTCGAGAAAGGAAATCAGCAACGGGGATGCGTCTCACGAAGAAGCCCGACCGGTGAGCGTGGCAAGTGAGATCAAAAGGCTGCTCCGAACGGCGTTGCCACAAGGAGAGGATGCTGGTCAGGGTGACAAGTCCAGTGGCCCCAGCGAGAAGCTTGCCAAGAAGCCCTCCGAGGTGGGAATGGGCAAGCCGGTCTTGCGGCAGAGTAGCAGCCAGGAGCAGATCTTCAGAGCCCTTCTGAAGATCAGGCATAGTAAAATACAAGAGCACCCGAAGCCGCCCGGCGAAGCCAAGCTCGAGGGAATCGCCGAAATGCACCTGTCAGGTAATGCGTGGCTCCGGCTCCTGAAAGTCGGACGAACGACGGCCCTCATCTGATGTCCTCCGCAGTGCCTCCTTCTCCATCGGTCGAGGCGGTCCATGATGCTGCCATTGTGATGAGCGGAATGCGCACGCTATAGGACCCGGAGGATCCCTTTGCCGTGCTTTCGGGCCCGTCTGTTTACACCGGTCCTCTTCGGTCCGAGGAGAGAGACGGACGGCTTCGCAACCTCCTCGTGGGAAGCAAGGGAGATCGCGTGCAACCCCCGTTTTATCTTGACAATTTTGATGGCAGCTTGTGCCTTAGAGGGACGGGCATCATGTCCGAATGTAGGACGATTTATCTTAGCTACATACCGAAGAATTTGTTGGACATACCGAGAGACTGGATGCGTGCGAACGTCTACCTTCGCAGGCCGAGGCGTAGCGCCCTGGCGCGCCACGCCTTGGCGAGCCACGCCCCGGATCACTCTTGCGCCGTGGTGGCTCGAGGGCATGGCAATGACGAAGACGAGAAGGCTGTGGCAGATTCCAATCAAGTGATGTTGCGATGGGCTCTCGTCCTCTCGCAACTCGCAAATGCAAGCCTCTAGCAAACGCAAGCCTCTAGTCTCGCTTGCGGTCTTTAAGCAAAGGGAGTGACGTCTGACGGACGGGATAATCAATTTGCATCAAAACCTATCCTCTTCTTGGCGGATCTTCAGAGCTCGGCCGGTTTCCCTGGCACATGAGCCAGCCATCTCCCTCCACTCCTGCAAGGCCGTTGATGGACAAGAGATCCATTCCTACAGCTTCCATTGCTGAAGGGTCCGTCGGCGAATCCATAGACCCTCTTCCACAGAGGTGTCCGTCTGTAACCGGGCCGTCGCTGGCAAGAGGTGGCTCCGTATCTACACGGGACGAACGTGGAAGGTCTCCAAGCTTCCTATCGTTCACAAGGTCCCCAGCATCCGCAGGCTGTCGACAAGCCTCTGCCTCCGTGCCAGACGTTGCAGCATCAATGCCGTCTTTCGTAGATCCATCCTTCATGGCATCTTGAGCACTCTCCTGGGTGGCGTCCGAAAGGTTCGCCGCAGATGGACCGCCGTTCGCGCCTTCTTGGTCTTTCTTGAGATCATACAGGAGCCTCTTCATCTCCGCCATGAGCGTTCTCACGTCCTTCCTGCTGAACCTGGCAGAAACGGCGGGTAAGCGCAACCACCCAAAAACCTTTACACAGCCTTCTTCCACCGTCTCGATTGAACGCTTACCAGGCCTGGTCTATGCCGAGAGGCTCCAGCCTTTCGCGGTGCATGGCCAGGGTGAAAGCTCCGAAGCTCAGTTTGGGTTCTCCGGGGATGACGCCTCTCAGAAGAAGTTTCTGCGCGCTCTTTAGCAGATAGCATCCGCAGTCTGTGTCGTTCATCTGGCTGGGAGACTCGACCTGGTAGCTTGGCATGGTCTGCCCAGCGTTGCGAAACGAGAAGTGAGCGCAGGCAGTCGTAGTACGCTGAGCCTGGCCGAAGGTGCTTACCCGTGCGTCGAAGGGCCAATCTGACCGCCAGCGCTGATTCCTAAGCGGAGTCCGACTAGCTGGTTTTGCCCAGGCGTCTTCCGTCGCGGACAAACGCTCGTCGTCCACCTTCTCACATCCACGCCTTGGCTCTTCGCCCGAAACGTCGTGCCGGTACAATATGTTGAGATACCTCCGAACAAGGAAGGCCACGGGATTGGGACTTACTCCGTTGAGGGAGTCGAATACTGCGATAGCCGGGGCTGCACGGCTCAGAAGCTTAGCTTGAAAATCCAGCGCTTCCTCAAGGAGTTCAAAGTCCTTTGCAGTCTGATTGCGCGGTGTCGGGAACGGACCCTGCCCACGGGAAGCGCGGGGAGACGTCGATACGCCCGGAGACGCTTCAGAGAAATCCTCCGACGTGGGCCCGGCCTCCGCATTTCTCTGCGACAGCATGTCGCGCCCGCCGCCAATCTTCTCGCCACGCGTCAGGGGTATGACGTCCTCCTCGTCGCCCTCCTCGTCGCTGCTGCAGGGAACCTCTATGGCATAACTGCT